>UZAM01010561.1:402-12876 GCA_900618415.1 Soboliphyme baturini | reverse complement strand
AAATCAACGACTTTGCTATACTTTCAGAAAATTCGTCCTTCCTAGTACTGTGATCCTTCGAGAGAATCGATTTTGATCACCTTTTACAGATAATATTTCAGGGTGTGCTTGAGTTACCTTAGCTAAAGCACCTCGCAACATATAACGATTCGGCGAAACAACTTCGATCTGTGGTGAAGGCAAATTGTCCGTTAGTGCGCCAACTTTTGCAGCCATCCGTCCTTCTTTCTGTGCAAGTCTACAGCAGCCATATGTGCAAGTCAAAATTCAGCAAGCAAATGCTGCTACACGGTTTACCTCATACCTCATATCATTTAATACAACGTTCGTTCAAATGCTAATTTCAATCAGAAGACGTAGTTTCGCGCGAAAATAACAACAGAGTGTTGCCTTTCTCAAGTACTGCTAACCTCTTAAATGTTAACAAATGAAACACCGATACGAACAATGACAGCACAAAAAATTTGAAAACGCACGTCGCAGAAAATGATCGTTAAGATACAATAGGAATTGATTTCAATTTGATACTGTTTATTAAAAAATACCGAAGATCAGTCACGTTAACTCTCAGTCATGGTTATCTGCCCTGATTATCATCGCAATTTATGATATACTTGTATATTCACAAAAGTAGGCTTGTAAGTTTATTGTACTGTGCTTGAACAAGGCAGATAAGGAAACTTAATTTTCATTATAAATTAATGCTATAAACTAACACCATATTCATATTTTCTTGCTATATTTTCGTAAGTCTTGGAATGAAAGTTACGAGCACTTTCCAGATTTAACTAGTTTGAGCCTTTTAGTCAAACTTCTCATCTCTGTGGAAACTAAGTTACAGAAACAGAGCATCCAGCGGCAGCTTTCGCGCTTAATTTCAGCTTTGCTACTATTGTCTTCTAAAGGTAGCAAACTTTGAACCCTAGAATACTCTACAATGGTGTATTAATGCACCTTTAACACACACTCCATCGAAGCCCAAAATTAAGCATTAAGCAACCCGGAAAACCGTGACATTGCATGAGCCATGCATTCCTCAAACATAAATAATCGGTCATTGTATTATGCTATAGTTTTTGTTAAGTTCCTGTACAGTTCTACTGTTGCTCCGTGCCTTTTTTAACCTGTAAAAATATATCCGCAAAAATTTCCCGCTAACGGAAAATAAAAATTGTACGAAACTGCAAACTTCTTTGTAACTTTAGATTCATCTTGCAAGTCTGCATGTGCCCAGAGCAGATGTGAAATTCACGTGAGATAGGATCCGGTTTTGCATATTGTCTGATCCGATTTGCACCTTTTGCTTTCCTTGGATTAGACCTGCATGCGTTGAAGTCTCAAGCTGCTTTATTTTGTAATATGTGTAGCCTTGCCGAAGAAGCATGAGATTTAGGACTATGTTGATAATATCGATTGGAATATTGTTTTCATTTCGGACGGCATTGACATTGCTGTGAAACGTAATTATTTTAACGGATCAGTCATTCGTTGCGCGTTAGTGGACATATTTGTACGTGTTTCTTCGTCAACGGCAGCGCGAGTACATTTGTACCACCAATAAGCCTTAGACAAGTAATATATAATCATTTTCCATGTACACATTACTATTGTCATAATTTACTTGTTTTACTGCTGCTAAAAGAAATCTTTCCCTTCATTGAAATCAGATGTTGACCTAAAACTTTGCGAATTTATCACTCATTTAGAAATATAAAAAGAATTATCACTCTTGTGAAATACTGGTTTACGTCGGAAAATTTTAATTTATGAAACTTTCTACAAAATTTGGATGTTTCTTCTACATCTGACAAAAGTGGTTACCCACAGGTAAGCAATACTAAAGACAGCCATGCCAAAATGCATTATTGCTCCTCATATAAATTTTTTGCGCTTATTAGCGCATTCCCGGGAATTAATTTGTGACGTTGCTGCGCAAGGATATAGACTCATGGCTCCTGCGTTCACGAACTGATGCGGGCATAGCGAAGAATCTCTGAAGCTATGATCTGTTTGACTGACCCCATAAGAAAAAGATGGTGGTACCATTATTCTTTCAATCTTGGCTTAGTGCTACGCAGTTATCAATATCTGAACAAGGTTATTTACGTGCAGAGGTTCTTCAATGCGATAGAACCACGTTGAGAGATTACAGTAGATAATCATTACACGTCATCCCCGTCACCAGAATTTGCCTTTTTTTCGTTCTGACCCTGAAGACAAATCAGATATATGTTTGAAGTTCTGTGCATAACATCACTATGCTGTGTCACTTAGATCAACCATGTTTCAGTGAAAGAATTTTGCGCCAGAAAATACAATTATTTTTAGATACCATAGAAAAAGGTAAACAATAAAATGCGCTGCGCGATGCTAACCAAAGCTTTCAATCATTTTCTAGAAGGCTTCTTAAAGCGAACACCCCTACGTCAATGCGCCCGCAAACTTTCTTCCACTTTCAATACGTAGACGTTTCGCAGGATCAGTTGGTGTTGTTTTTTCATCACCATCTAAGGTTCGCAGAGCTTAAACTGGAGAAATTCAAATTTATTCTCTGATTGCATGTTCGCAGCGTTTAGACACCAGCGTTTGCTCTCAACTGGTAATTTTGCTGGCGCCTGTTCTGAAACAATTTTCGGACTGCTTACAAAACAACCGCTGACGCTCTTGCTCGCTGAAATTATTCGTACTGAGCATTATCAACTCATGATATAACTGTTTTGTAAAGAATTTCCGTAGGGAGTCGATGAGACAATATAGCGGCGTCTGTCGGTTAAAGCTTTCGTTCACTTCGATAACATTGTGTGAAGCAGCATATTTCAAATCTTAAAACAAATAAATGCAAATTGGTCGTATTAGCTGTTCCTAAGCTGTATAGTTGGAGGACAGTAGCCATGCTAGCAGAGAGCAGAGAGTACCCAGCTATAATCAATGCAACAAACATGATGCAGTAAACTTTACTGAGCAGACAAAAGCACGAAACCGAAGCGTAACAGCAATCTTTGACTACCGAAACTGAAGCACATATAGTAAAACTGGTAAGCTTAAACTGCAAGTATCGGTTTCAAAGCTACGATAAACACATTACGAAATTTTCTCCAGCACTACTGCTTTGGGAGACAAGACGTCACTTTTTAGAAATGGCCATGTAGATCGAAACACGCCATTGAAACCACTGATGACTTTTGCTACTCTGTGAGTTTCTCGAAAGGCTTTAGCGCTGGTTAACACGTCCTGATAATCGCCGATCAAGAGGTAATCGAATGTTGCCATGTCGCGCAGTTGATATATATTTTCACTTTTGTTATACCTAAGATGCAAAGCAAGTGGCAATTAATCTATACAGTGGTAACCGAAGTACGGAGAGAAATAAAGTATTCATTATAGCGCTCAGCTACTTTACGTGGCAAAGATTTGTCTTCAGGCTTTATGCACAAGAACATGCTGAAATTATTAGCCAACAGGTGCAGAATCTGAGCCATGTGGAGTGTTGTTTGCCGTTATATACTGAAATGCACTTTGAAGAACCGTTTAAAGCGTTCTGTCTTTGAGGTTTCAGCAGCAGTTCAGGATTACATCAAAAAAACCTTGAGGCAGAGCTGCTAACAACTAGCAGCATGTCCTTTGCTACAAGAGCCAACAAATCCTGTCGATAAAATTTCATCACAATCAGGCACATCACAAGCCTGGACAACTTTGCGCTACAGACGATGTCAGCTTAGATAACGAGACAACATCACAGCAAGTTCTACGTGAAGCACTATGAGTGACCTTCTACTACATGACGTATGAACATACACGTGTCGGCTTGCCTTCCAATATGCTAATCAAGCTTGTTATTCAGTTAAGATTAAAACTTTGAATTCGCCACGGTTTGGAAAGAGTAAGTTCGTTTCACAGCACAACAAATTATGCTCAACGCGTATATGAGACTAACGAAACTACAGGCGTGGATAAAGGTCATAATTACGCTGTGTTAGAGGACAGAGTTTCCCCAAATACTGACGAATAAAAGGATAGTAAGTTACTTAGAGAGTTGCCTAAATTCGTTCAGCAGTTCAGTTTACTGCCAATGGCGCATGTGATTGTTGTCGTGAAATTGCATGGCCATCGCAGGGACGAAAATAATAGAACTACTAGCCAAGTGGTAGATAAAAAAGAACAGAATTTATGATTAGAAGTGGCATGGCTGAAAACCAGGTGCTGTAGGTAAGATAGCGTAGTAGAATATAGTGATTATAGCCGAAAAGAGCTGCCTGACGAACAACAGTAAAATTAAAATCAGCCAGTGTCGCAGCGTAAAGAAAACAGGGATATTTCTCACGTAGTTTTAGTATGCACACAAGTCATGTTGCTGAGGGACTCTGTAAACGGTCTACTGATATTCACTTAAAGCACGTGCAACATGATTATGGGATTGAAGCATCTTTGCATACAAAACTGACAAATGGTTATGGAACTGACGCACTGGACTGGGATAAGCGAAGTTCAGCAAGTTTCACGAAATACGCAAAGGTTGAACCAAAAAATGCAATAAAGTTCCTCTTCTCAGAAGCAGGAGCATATTCAGTCTGGAAACATTTGCGGTTCTGAAACGTCATAATGTTCATCTAGAGATAACGAAGCAACGATGTCTGCGACGCATCCACTAAGTGTGACGGAGTAATCGGGACATGAACGCACATTTGATGACTACCAAAAGTTTTGGTAAACTGTCAGAAATCAGAGACACGATGTCATTCCTGAAGAGCAAAACGAGACACTGCGCAAAGCTTTCTATTCGAGAAAATGTATGCTCTCGCTACAGACACATGAAGCAAAATGCAAAAAAATCTCAGAGAGGAAGAGCTATTAATGCGCGAAATACGGTCATTGCCAGAGAAAGGAAAAACGTCTGAAATGACCTGATACAGATTCAATCAAGCCAAAAAATGTTCATCCTGTGCAGTGTAGATGGTGTAGACGATGCTGACAACTACAATCCGTGCTTTTCGCAACGACTACAACAGTTAATTAACCATGTACGAATGCAGAATAGTATTTAAAAATTAACCATGAAGAATGTACTTTACACGCACAATATTCGAACCGTGCGTTTTTAGGCAAGTTTCAGCGCATTGTGAAATGATATACGCAAGTAAACGTTTTCTTTGGAACCGTCCTCCAATATACGATGCAGGTTCCGAGTGTGGCAACGTACACAGCTCGATCTTCACTAAATGACTTCTTGAGCAACCGATGTTCCACTGTTTTTCAAACTATTACCTTTGAAAATGCTCCTGCGGCAAGAGAGTAGAATGTCATCGTTACAGCCTTTTACTTGGCTATTTTGCATAACCAAATTTTAAAAAACTGTGGATACTACCTTCTTGGCAGGTATCTGCGTAGAAGTTGTTCATGAACACTGAACAGAATAACTGCTTTCACAGAGTACATGAGAAGCGAGATGATCGATGAGAAACAATTTATGCAGGTTTCCTAAGCTCACATTTAGCTCCTGCAGAATACCTGAGTACTCCCTTTCAATTTGTAATGAGCGTCATCCGTCAGTAATGAGCTAAGATAACTGATATGGTTAGCTTTAACTCTCATGCTACAATAAAAATAAAGGCCAGTTTGCATTGCCAGTTCAGTTTTCTTCATTGTACTGAACTTCACTGCCCATTAATTCATTAACTCATGAGCCTAACATTGCTGTAATGGTCTGTCCGCAGTTTTAAACCACATTCAACATCACCTGAGAGAACAGTTTATGTAGCAGGTCGGCAGCGAATTCTCCATCTCACGAATAAAGTAAAACAATATGCTCTTTCTAAAGAGCAAACGAAAGCATGCGCAATTTGATGCCATCTGTCCAGCACCTGTGTGACCCTCATGCCGTCCGTCACGCTCACTTCTATCCATTTCCATGTCTTCATGTCGCCTCAGCTTTCTCGATTATATCCTTTTTCCGTGTCACATCGAGAACAGGAACATAAGGCAAAGCACTAGCACACTGGTTACGTCATTAAAAAGGAAAGTGGCAACTACTGCAACAAAAACTACAGTTACAAAACTATGGCCGTGGCTAAAACCAAGGGAATGCCGGAAGAAAATCATGAAAAGGACAGAACGATCACCTTTCCTACAGGCCAGGGATATCTCACAAAACTGAAAAAGGCTAAATGGCACTGTGCATATTGCTGTTTACCCTCTAATCAGATGATGTTCCATTTTACTGGCACTATGATGAGTGCCACATCGGATTTTGCTTGCCGTTTAGAAAATGCACTTTTGCATGCAAATCAATTTACATTTAGTCGAGTTCAGTATTCCACAAAGGTTAAGGTAGAACTTCTTACTGCCATTTGTCGTTCTGCTGCAGAAACCTGGATACGCCGGTCTCAGCGCAGTAGACATCAATATGGATCTTCACCAGATTGTTAAACCGCTGTCTGGCTGACGGCAAAAAATGCAACTCTCGCAAAGCCGATCCTCCTGGATAGTTGTGGTATGATGCGAACAGAAAACACAGGGTCATCAAGC
Source organism: Soboliphyme baturini (assembly GCA_900618415.1). Taxonomy (NCBI): domain Eukaryota; kingdom Metazoa; phylum Nematoda; class Enoplea; order Dioctophymatida; family Soboliphymatidae; genus Soboliphyme; species Soboliphyme baturini. The sequence goes on along the minus strand of UZAM01010561.1, from coordinate 6,354 downwards.
AATTGACAATCAGAGCGAGGAACAGAACGGCTTTATGCACGGTCATTGTTCTTGGTGATCGATACATCCTGAAAAAAGGGTTCACTACCGACAAATCAGTCAGCGAGTCCGTTTGCGCAAACGTACCACAGCGCCGAAGCAGCGCAAGCACAAGCTAGATTGAAAATCGGCACCGTATAAATAATGAAACGTAGTTCCTTGTGAGGCAGAAAAGAATACAAGGAAACGAAAACGACTGCGGCGAGCACCAACTTCAGTAGACTTCTGTTAATCCACAATCCTAATGGCACAAACAAGACCAGAACGCCTAAACTTCGCGGCAAAGCAGAATAAAAGTACCACAGGAATGGCATCGTCTTAACTGACGCTGCTTAAAATTTGTGAAACAACAGACAACTGAAACATACTCCCCATATCTTGCTCTTGTTCAGCACCACATTGTACCACCAAACTTCACCTTCCGGCCACAAACATCGCTCCCAGAAAAATGAATCGATTACCACTGATAAACCTGAAAGATTATAATCTTCTTATAACGAATCATAAAAATGGCCTGAGAGGCGTCATTTTCCTACTGTGCAACTATTAATAATGCGCTTACTAACATACACGTGCCGCACAACCTAATAATTCAGTGTTTTCAACAAGTCATAAGAATATTAACTCCCGAAACACATTGCATCATTGCTGATGAACAAGGTATTGATTCATCAAAACAAATCATGTGATGCATCTAAAACTGCAGGTGTCAAAACAACATGGAGTCAAGGACGGCTAAAATTGGTCTTATGCATCTAAGAGGGCTGTGCAATACACCTTGAACGCCAGTGATGTAACTAGTAATAATAACATTAAAACAACTACAATGAAGACTGAAACAGCGTTAAAATGCGCATATCCTTCAAACCTGTTCCGCACAGCAATTCTGTCAACTGACCAATTATCCACAATGCGGAAATGCTGAGCCAAGTTAATCAGACACGAATTCATGGACAAGATGATTAAAATACTTCGGCTGATTATGAAAAAATTGAGTAAATGCGAAGCCACGGTAAGAAACTTTAAAAATGCAATAATAATAATAATACAGCACATTATTGACTATTTCACCCATTAACACAATGTCATATAAATGATTCACTCAAAAGACACATCGATAGTGAAGTCTGCATCGGCACAGAATACGATTCGCAGGAAAGATTCTTGACGCTCAGACTTTTATCAGAACGATGCCTGACTCCATGTCACATGTAGGGATAAGATACATCATTTATCCGGATTTGCTGTTGATTCAGGATAAGCGAAAAGCATATTGCATCATGTCAAAGAGTCGTACAGCGATCGTTATATAGGTATCGCGTCTGTGTTTTGATAACTGAACACAAAAAAACCGAAATACTATGAACAAGATAAACTTACTAACCTATGCAAAACAAGGCAGCCAGTACGCCAACCTTCAACGCCCGAAAAACTGACAACTGTCTGGAGATGATTTCGAACAGAAACAACGGAGTAAACAGAAGCACTAATTCACTTCGAAATATAAAAACAGCGGTAGCAGCAGCAAAGATGCTCGAATCGTATTTTCGTCGAAGAAGCGCCGAAAGGGATTCCAGTACTGAAAAAATAGCAAAATGCTTGCGAAGATGACTGAAAACGTAGAAGCTGATACTGGTGGTCGATATGACTGAATTCGACCGAAATGACCTTGCTAAGAGATGAACTTTAGCATAAACTTGGCACTTCACAGCTCCAACTGAAGGTTGCAGGTTTATGACTGTTACTTAATTCGTTAATGACAAAAAATGCGAACATTGCGGACGAAACCTCTACAGAAAAAAGGCACCGACACTGAGCTTCAGCAAAATTTGCCTCTTTCAAACAAATTTTTAAACGTAAAGGGAAACATTTAATGGTTTTGACATTTTCTGATTTCCATCGAAAGAAAGCAAAAACCCATCAATTTCTTTTATATGGTCAATACTGAAGAGCTGCATTAACGTCTCTAGGCTAAGTCATATCTAAATTCCGGTCATGCCAAAACTTTGCTAAGCATGAATGGAGATATCAACCAATATTTTTAGCTAAGTAGCACAGTAAGACAAGACCCGATTCAACAAATAATGCTGAAGATGAAGATTATCCTATAAAGTGTAAAGCTATGGACAGTGATGATGCATCGCGCTCATGCAAAAAAGCGCACTGTGACGCATAATTCTTCATATCATAGCATGCACAGCAAACGCATACGAATCCTTCGATTCAAATTCTGAACCTAAAGCCACAGAAAATGGTGGCCGTAAAAGAATAAAATGGAAAGAATAAAAGAAAGTTTACAACCGTTGGAAAGATGGACTTCCTTACATTTCAGTGATGAGGCCAATTGTGGTGTCCTTCTTCCATGATGTCAATGGTAATGGCTGATCTCCACTTCATACCATTAGCCAAGAGTCCCTCATTCTAAAGGAGAAAACAACAGCACTATGTGGAAAAACAGCGTGCAGTTTCGTCTGCTTCCCGCAGAGCCATTACTAATTTATCGACTTCAGAAGGAAGAAAAGTAAGTGGCTTCGACCTGGCGATCCATCGGATCTGAGTCTGGTGGGCGCACTACCGACTGAGCAACCCCGGTCAGAAGAATAAGGTGCATTCTTTACATGCTAAAGTTGTTTCTAAACTGAATGCAAAAAATCTGAAAATGGTTCCATGAATTGAACTTAAAATGTTCTCTGCAATGAGTAAAGAACAAACACAACAGAAATAATGAAAACTTCACTGAGTAAACAGACTGAATTCAAATTTTAAGCTGTTTTCTAATACATTGGCACGAAAGATAGGAAACAAGACAGAGCCGTTAACGAGCGAACAGCGAGCACTTACCTAAAACGAGCGCAAATGTATTGGGCAACGTGCGACTAGCATAAAACAAGAAGTGAAACTGCGTAACGGTGACGATGAACAGCCACCTGGTCACGGAAGGTCCGTAAAGATGTTCGACTGCGGTCGCATAGTTACGGAACGCTGCGCAAACCGTCAGCCCCAGCACCGAACGCACTAAATAAGTCGAGGTGCCGCAGTTCAGCAACAAACCAAAAAAGTACGAAACCAGAAAAACAGGGGTTCGCTGACTAACCTAGAATCAATGAATAGAATTTTGGAAGGCCAAGCGCGACGGTCAGCACGACGAAGGGGTAGGAGACGAGGCACAGTGCCAAAGCCCCGATAAAACTGCGAGGTACTACTCCCGGAAATTCGCGATGATCGTACTGAAACGACAAGATTACTAAAACTGTGAGAAGGCAAGGACGATATTCGGCTATGAAAACTAACCTCCGTGATGTTGGTCCCGTAGAACAGAAGGTCGTGCACCGCTTGGATGTTAAAGCTTTCTTCAACCTTTGTGCATGGACACAGGTAGACGTAGAGGCATGTCAACAACGATGCAAAAAGCCACGGTCCGTTTATACTTGATGGCATCTGCGACAAGGATAAAAACATGTGTAGGCATTTGCTAAGTTAAAATTCTAAACTCTCCATTAAACAACATAAAAACAAGACCAATGAGAAGCAAGAAGTCAAACAGTTTCGAACTTTATTAATAGTGCATTTCAACTTGCTCAAGAACTTTTTTTAGCCTTTCGATTGCTTCACTGGTTGCGGCACTTTCAGCTGTCAAAGTGATGATCTGTTGCTCCAGTTCAGGCGTCATAGAAAAACCTTTCAAACGATCAACCTTTCTTTTATTGTGAGCTAGGTGTTTCGTCAGCTTACTGACTTGTCGATTAAAACGTTCAGCCATCGCCGCTCTGTGAGCATTCTAAAAATTAGCATGATCAATATATTTTAACAAAGCAAAAGCAACACAAAAATATAATGAAGTTAAGCAAGAAGAAACTTATTCGTTTCAAAGGTGCAGCTAAAACTGGAAAGAAGCTGAAGGAAGCTTTAAAATATTCAGTTGCAGGCACGGTCACCAAAGGGCGACAAAAGAATGAAATCAACGGAACAGGTCAGCTTCGTGAAGTGTGGTGTTCGAAATAGTCTCAGAGCGATATTAAGCAATGAGCAATCCAAGGGATTGTTCGTTAAATGAAAAGCAGAAAGCCTGGATTAAATCTGAATTTCAGCGACCCCAAATGTCAATATCAACATTGGAACGGAAATCCGGGACACAATTATTTTTGGACAGCTGCTTCACTAAATCCACACATGCAAATTTACATGATTTGGAAAGGTAATCAGGAGTCTAAAGGAAAAATTCGCAAAACGAACCATCTTAGGAAAGTCGCATAAAAGGAGGCCAGGAACAGACAGAAGATTAAGCTGTTCAGCAGTATCTGGAACCGCAGTATCCAGAAATTCAATCTTTGGAACCTGTTTGACAGGTAAAACGCCAGAATTGTCGAAAGAAGCGCTTACAGGTTTTACGTGGAATCCCACCATTGCAGCACCGAAATACTACAAACTGAGCTGTGTGAAATATCTCGTTTAAATCAGTTCTTATTATACATGTGAGCGCAAAGCTATGCAAGAACAAAACGACTGTCAACTCGAGGTGCAATAAAACAGAGAAATCAAATGAACATACGCTGACGTTTACGAAAAATTGACAATCATCTGAGGAAAACCCGCACATCATATCGTCCCTGATATTTGGTGACTCCAAGCATCCCTCACTGCCGCTGCCACCCTCGACGATCGTGAAGTCGATGTTGCAATACTCTTTGAAGAACTCCGAAAACATTTCCAGTGCCGACGCATACATACCGTTGCAACGGGCGATTCCTATACAGCAGATACACCCATCAGCGAACACGGAATAAAGAACAAATGTACGAAAACAAACCATAAAATTTCTCCTTAGTGGGAATGTGCAAGTCCCTACGTAGGCTGCGCACCTGATGCGCAACGTGCATCACGCACTTCATCTGCATCTCGAGTTCTGGATTCCGAAAGTGGTCCTATGAAAAACAGAATCAAACGAAATGAACAGGACACTGATTAATGCATGAATTTTGAGAGTCCACAACGAAAAGGAACGTACATTATGTGAAACTAATAAACCTGCGACTTATATGTTACAGTCGCGCCACTTGCCCCTAAATGCCCAAGATGTTATTTGGGCAGAATACAGATCCATAGTATTGTATCACATGCGGAACAATGACACAAGACTGCATAACTTTGTTGGATAGCACATGATATCTGTTCGAAGAAAGGGCCGGCGCCAGTACCTCGTGAAAATTCAGAGACGTTACAGTTTAGATTCAGACTTATTAGTTATACTTGTGCGTTACCGTTCAGATCGGTACTCCGTCCATACCGGTAATGACTGAAACTGATTCGATGTTCAGTCCAAAGCGGTAATCTTTCGCAGTGACCGCTTAAAGGCCAATAAATGAAGCCGGAGAGTGGAACGCTTTACTTTTATTTCAAACAGACCCATACGGTCAATAGAATGATTGACTAGTATCGACGTTACGGACCGCGTCTTACGGATCTGGATGAAACGTAAGGTGATCTCTGCCTTGTTCTGGTCGGCCTTCTGGCTCGATGTGTACCAACAACCGCGAAAGACTAAAGGACTTCCGAAATTAGTCACAACCACACTTGTCTTGAATAAGGCCCTTGACACATAGGCCAAACAGTCAGTACTGGTAAGTCATCTGACTCTGCGTTGTGCATAAATAAACAGTGTTCCGTCCTGTTCTTAGTATTAACATCAACGAATGAACGAAATACTCGACCTTTGGACGCATAGATATATATATATCTTCTTCATCTTCATCTTCCATCGCCGCTTCTCCTTTCGGGTCCCGGAGGCACACACGTCAGACAGTGCTTCCAACGTTCCCGACTTGGTGCAAGAGTCTGAGCTTCGACAAAAGAAAAATGCAGTCTGGAACAGATTCCTTCCATATGTTTGCACCAGGTTAATCTTGGCCGTCCCAA
>UZAM01010556.1:0-16384 GCA_900618415.1 Soboliphyme baturini | reverse complement strand
CATTAATTAAAAGTAAATTTAATTAAATTTCACAGTTTAATGATTTTTAGTTCAGTTACCAGATGGGCAGAGGAGAACTGCCACCGCAAGGCCCGTGCGTCAGGCAACAAAGCAGTAGGTCTCGCTGTCCAACATGACCAGTGCAAAACATCATTAACTTCCCATTAATCGCAGATAATCGACCTACTACGCGTTGTTCAGCTGGTTGCATCGAAACACACTGAGGTGAATTAATTGCTCAACGCAATCACAGTTAATAAGAGGAAGCCGCGCGCGAGGTTTGAACCCAGCACCTCAAAAGCGCAAAGTAAACTATTATGACCTTACTGGGATAATACCAGGGCACCTATGGGTATACTGTTCCATGAAGCAGATCTACGCGACAACTAGCTTGTTTCTGAAACATTCTAAATTTATTATTTTTATGCTTCAACGCCTGATTGGTCTATCTGCAACAGCGTCATATGGACATCTTATTGTTATTTATGTCAATAAATATACGCATACACATAGAGGCATATTCTTTTGTGTTCGAACGTGTTTCTGTTCGATCCATCAACAAAATGGCGTTGTTTGGCTCTTATACACTGAAGGTGCTAAAATGCCATGCAGTCGCAGCCTGCTTAAACGGTCAACTACTTTACTAGAAGGAAGAGGACGGTGTAAAAATGCTGTATAAGTACATGGAAGTGAAGCAAAAGATAGTTTTAGGAAAAGTACATCAAGAACAAAAATTAAACTGACTTAATTTATATTCAACTTTGCAGCTGTTGTACAAAAATGCAAAAAGAAATTTAGACTCACTGTAAAATAGCAAATGCGTTTGAGCTTGAAATGTATCAACCGTTCACAGCATACATTAACAACGAAAAATCGAATCCGACTCGCTTACCGATAGGTTTTCCTCCGTGAAATCGAACATCATCCTCTGGTTTTCGCCCATGTGTCGCTGCACCTCCTTCAACCAGCTGCACAACGCCTGCCAAACCCCGTTTCGATGAATGCCATAATCTCCGTAGCAGTCACTGTCGTCGTGCAGTGCGTCGTTCGGAAAATTCAGCAGCTCAACGATAACCGACAAACTTTGTGAATTGATGCCGATACTCAGGCGATCACGTGCCAGCATGTATACGAAAGCTGCCGTACACAATGCCAGGGACTAAATGTGCAGTAAAGCACGGACGATCACTGGCTCGTTTGAAGTACCTTGTCTGTGGACGAGTCTTTAAGAATCTGCAGAAACCGATTCACATGGTCATGGGCTTTTAAATACGTACGAAACGGACTGGATACGCATTTGTTGAGCAGCGACAACGTACTAGAAGTTTCAAAGTTACACAAAAAATAATAAACACGCAAACCAATATACTTGACTCTTACGAAGCAGCAAATGAGAAACGTGAGGCAGAACAAAATGCTTAAAAATAGTTAAATAGTTAACTAAATACAGGTCTAAAACGTAAAAGATGAAAGATTTAAGATCAATTAGTAATAATTCTTTGTTGTTTATACATTATTAACAAAATGCTAGTTTTCTTTAGCGCTGAATGGAATAATCTGATTTCAACAACGACGGTAGCTAGACGTTCAAGCATTGCCAGGCAGCACTTTTGGTTTGTTAATAAAGAGAAAGTTTTTGACCTCAGAAGGGATTCGGTTTTCCGTTTACGCTGCAGATGATGTGCTACACCATGCTGGCCCTAAACGACGTCCACGCCTCTAAATAAAACGGCGCAGCAATTACTTGTAAATACGGATAACCTGTAACAATGCTTAACCAACCTCAATTAGTCACTTCATTTGTCAGTGCAAATCCATGGCTGGCATGTTTCACTCTCAGCTTCGGTTCGATCATTCTATTCGTCCTATTCCTCATAAATCCAACGTCGCTTTCAAGTCACTGACAGTTAGCGACAACCACAATATCATACAACACGCCAAACTCATCTATTTTTATAACCAATTATTTAATTTAGTGCGTACTGGTTTGGTCAGGTCCAGAACCTCAGACATTCTAAGGATGACCAGATTTCTAAGCGCGATAGTGCGAGATGACTAATAATTACATACCCCTCCGTCAGTTCTTTGGATGACTACTATGCAACCTCGTTTCGTGAATGCTACATGTTTGTAACTATGCTCTGTTCCCGCAACGAGAAAATAGATTTTATGGAAACAACTAAGAGAAAGTAACAAGAGGATCTCGGGTGACTTCCGTGTTCAGCCGGCAAACTGAGTTTGATGCAGTTCAGTTTATCATAGGAGGTGCAATCCTCCCTCGAGCGTCTACGATGGGATGTATCTCCCAGTCCAAATGTAATCAGCTCGCGCATATTCATTTTGTTCGTCTGAGATGAACCATGTTTTACAGCTTCCATGACTGTTATTTGCGCAATGCATTGGCAATGGCGTACAGCAGCCAAAGAAGAGGTCATTAACTGCAATCGCAATTGCTTCTGACCCATCGCCGTAACTTCCGCTGACCCTAAATGCTTAGAGAGCTTAGTTTTGCTACCTCTAGCTTAACCACAAGGATATGACTGATCAAAGACTGTTCTCCAACAATAAGGGTTAGGAACCAACGATGCCCTTGCTTGCGCTACGAATGAAATCGTCAGTAAACTGAAAACAGCGGAAGAATTGCACGGGAACCATTCGTCGATATGTCATTCGTTTTCAATGCCATCCATATTTCGGCGTAACGGCCTGCTGCTGAAACTCTGAGCAACTTCCGTGGAACGGTCAACCCTTCGGAAGCTTGAAAACTATCTGTCTCATCGTCATCAGTGAAGTTTTGTCCCAGAAATCAGAGGTCCTGATAAACTGCTTGGGTGTAATCCAAGGGTCGATTCTGTCACCCCTGTTATTCAATATATTTGAATGCAATCTATGGCATCATTGTTGATGCTCCTGACAGGTATCAAATATGCTGAAATACAGTCTCCTTGGGTGCCCGAAGTAGACCAAGGATTGGAATAATTACAAGAATGACGTCTTCACAATCTGTCATTTGGACTCCTCGAACAATCTCATCAAAATCCGGTGAAGACAAAGGAGTCAGTACGTATGATTCGAGGAACAGAAAAGAAGGCGCTTCTTCAGTTCACCAGTGAGATGCTGAACAGTGCTAGTCAGCCAATGTCCCAGGTACAGCATAACAACAACTGAGTGTGATTCGTCCATCTGACTTCATCTGGTATGAGCATGTCCAGTCAGTAGTAAAACGCTGGTGCAAGGCTTGCTTTTACGTCGAGACTGAGGGAACCTTAGGCATCGAGACACGCAGTTAAGAGCTTCGTCCTCGCGTATATTATTTCTCTCTATACGAACGCTGCTGCTCCGGTATTCCGCAGGTTGCAAGTATGTAATTTCAGTAACACCAGGACCTCACTACGTTTAGATTACACTTTAAGTGGAAAGTCATACAGAGATTTTGCAATATCAGTAGCCAAGTCTTTCGCCATTCAAAGTGTACAAATGCTACGAAGGGCCTGGAAAAACCAACCCACCCACTGCACGACATCGTTGCCCAGTATCACTCACAAAGTGCATCCAGCAGCTTACCTTACTTAAGTATATGTTCCCGAATCAAACTGTTCAGCAGATCCATTGTCAAAACTTCAGCGCGTACCCTCAGAGATCCCGACGCTGTCCGTCAGCGCTACTTGGTTATGCTCAATGTAACAGTGCTGTACTGTTTTAAATGCTGACCCGGCTGTTTGCGATCTACTCCCGGATATCTTTCCAGTTTGCTCCAGTTGCTGTGTACGTTATCATATTTGCTACCCACTGATTCGATGCTGTTTACTTACTGCGCTTTGATAATGCTGAAAAATGGAGATCGTTTTAACAATTTCAAAGACTAAGCTTTCAGATTTAAAGAAGTTGACTGCAGGTAGAATTTCAAACCACAATAGCCTTTCATGATATCGTTGGAAATGTCATAAATGAGTAGATTACAAATAAAATTTCTCCCAACGCTGCTCTTTCTGGACGATGCTTCATTTATTCAACTCAAGCAAAAAAAACTGTTCTGAAGAATGACACAGCATGATCCAATTCGTCAACGTCATGAGAACATCTTACATGCCTTGTTAATACCTCGGTGATATTATCAACAGTATCAATTTCCGAGAAAAAAAATGGTGCATTATATCACGTGGTATAATTTCAGGGCACAGTATAGAGGATGATCAATAAAATCAGTCCTTGTTGCTTGCTTGGTTCCCTGAATTCTATCCTTTAGTCGGGGCAACCGCACTAAAATGAGCTGTGGAATGCGAAACAGCTGGCAGAATGTAGTACATTGTACTCGGTCATGTAAAATTACTACGGTAGTCATGAAGCTTGTCACAAACCTTGAAGTAATGAAGCAAAGCAAACAGGTCATGAAAAAAAAGTAAACGCGACAATACTAACATAATGGCCCTTCTGACATGATGGCGCCATGCTGTGTACTCTGATATGTAATATCGTTGTGATGTCTGTTAAATGTGTTAAATGTAGTCGATGTGACGTCTGCCAATGGAACACCTTAGTTTAAAACGGATATCCTAGGGAAACCTATAATAATCTTCAGATTTCAAATCACTAGATTTGAAATCGAATGACTTGAAAATCTCCAAGCAACTTAACCGTCATACTCGACAACTAACCTTGCAAGAGGATCCGATGCATCACTCTGTACATAAATATCACACTAATATGAGATTTGTTTTAAATAATACGTTAAAAAGGCAAGTACCCATACACCATATACCTTAAACACTTGACCGTGACACTAGCATCGCTCATCGTTTCCAGAAGGTATTCAACGTCATCTGCAAATTCTTGTGTTTCACCGCTTTGGCGACATTGATATGCTTGCTGGACATTGTGAATGACTGTAAAATACTAAAGAAACCAAACATACACAGAAACATAAAATGAACAGTAGAATGTAACCATCAAAAATTAATTTAAACAACGGAGGTCCCCTTCATAAAATCTCGAATTAGAAGTTCAAAAAGAAAGCACGGGATACCGAAAGTTTTCAAAAGTTACAGCTATACGATCATACTCAATAAATAATATATTTATCTACGCATTTCGCTGGATTTGCTATAGACCCTATCGTTAAAAAAATCCTATTCCAATCAGACTTATGGTTTAATCTGCTGTCTTCGCTGGCTTATCAGTAAGAATCAGTATCGTTCCATAAAAGCAGATGAATGAGACGAAAAGATCTGAACTCTTCACTTTAATCAACTTACTTAACCTTCGCCATTCAATGTGCATACAAAAGTCCATCACACTAACGAGTATAAGTAAGAATAACGATGTCATGAGAGTAAAAATTTTGGCTTCGCCTTATGGAGTCGAAAACATGGTTTAGAAATATCTCACACTTTTGCTAAATTATTTTTCAATGGCACTGCAGTTTATCTAAAATCAATCGATACATGACTTTCATACCCGTTTTTCGCTTTTTCGACACATGACCTTGCCGTTAGCTCTTGTCATGTGCAAATGTACTGAACTGCCTGTTCGACCAACTTCCACATGTGGAATATTTTTAGCATCTCCATCTCCTGAAGCAATCTCGCTTATCTGAGGAAGTTGAGAGGGATTGGTTGGGACAGAATCTTTGGGTGTGCAGACTTCACTGACGCATGCCTAGAAGTTCAAAGTCAAAAGTATATAAAAGAATATTACATGTAAAAGTGTATATTACAAATAATGTGGACGCGAAGAAAGCGAGAACCGTAAAAATGGTTCAACAGCATATTTACGTAAATAATATAAAACCAGTACGTAGCAGCTTCAATGTCAGGAGAGCGTCCAAATTAAGCAATTATAAAAATAAACACAGAACTCCTTTAAAATTCTCTTAAAAATACCGAAATTAATTTCCGCAACAGTGCGAAAGAAAAATTAAAACACTCACGATATGGAAGCCGTTCAAATCGGTCCTGTTATTCTTCTTAGCGCTTTAAACGTGTCAGAACACAATTTATAATGTCAAAATTATTCTGTGATAAGTTAAGCAAACCAACTAAATACAATGACAATTTTGCTACAGATTAAGCATCTTCTCATGCATAGGAATCGGAACACAGCCTACTGAATCAGAACAAACGTTTTCACTTTTATTGATTTCAAATTTCTGACCCACGGTATCAAAAGCAATGACTCGAGGCTTGCGGCGAAATGTGCAACGTGACCAACCTCTGGTATGGTTCTAACTTCTGGCTTCTGGCGATAGTCGAAAGATTTTCCACATGGGAATGACCTCAACCGATTCATTATCTACTGCGGAAACGGCAACCGACACGGAGTCAACTCCCTCATCCCCTGTTCGACAAAGAAAACAAAAGTATTTGCAACATTCACACGCAGAAGTATAGCATGTAGTTTGCAACGCATTAAACAAACAGCTATATCTTCGACTACCAGTATGAGATCACTTCTGATTTACCTAATAAAAGAAACCTTGCAGGCGACTGACGCCGATCTTCTTTGACACTTTCATCATAGACGGTCCCATTTTGTTGTGCTCCTCTTTTATGAAGTTACCGGTGCAGCGCTAGCACCGCTGCAGTTTAAGGCATCCGCAAAAAATGTTTTACTTATGCAGGCATATATGTATATATAGTCCAGGTTTTAGTCAGACAACCATTCCATTCAACAGATTTACCTGAAAATCATATAGAGATCAGTCAATGAAGCAATAACAATTAGTCGACCGTCGCAAGGAAATTATTTTGTCAGATCTACAATCAGTTTGCCTCCTTTTATTCTGATCGTTGCCAATTCTACGCATATGGAATGCAAAGGATGGATCAGTGTACAGCTAATACCGTAAGCCAATTATAAATTCAATTATATAATGAACAACATTCAAAGCCCAGTTATATCCCTTCCTTTTCTGATCGACTCTTTCAAACCAAGAAGTCCACAAGGACTACGTAGAATACTCTATTCGTTTTTGCGTTTCTACGCCTCATACCATCATCAAGTTTACTGCATAAATATGTGGCATGACACACCTCAGTGTTGAAAAAGTTTCCACATCTGAGTGACAGTATTGTTAATTCCATTATTTCTTTCAAGGATATCGTCACCTAAATGTACAACAACCGATTTTCACAGTACCTTGCGTCACTTCCAATACTGTAATTCTGATCATACTCCGGATGCAACCATACGGACATTCGCCCAAACACATCAGATAATCGATATTATTCTCGCAGCATATGAAGTCGAAGAAATTTGAAAACCTTTAAAAGTGACAAGGCTGCTTTAAGTCGATTAAAACCGCCTTGAGATGCCTATAGCATTAGGCGAATAGGGCATGTTGCAGTGTTGACACGTGCCGAACACTGCAATGATTGCGGGAAGATGCCAGCGAACAGGACAACTAGGGTGGTACTACACTGTTCAAGAAGGTAGAGCATAGGGAGTGTTCTAATTATCGAATCATTATGTCAAACATACAGGAAAATTCCATGCAAAGGAAATGAGAGGAGGGGATGTCGCTGAATAGCTGATTCCAAGATCCAAAAAGATACTACTGTGGGTACCGGTCAGTCTGGAGCACATCTGACCAGATTTTTGCCGTACACCAGACTTTGAGAAATTGTGGCAGTTCGCTCATCTACTTTACATTTTTTGTGTAACTGGAGAAAGGCTACGACAGTATTCCGCGCAACCAACTGTGACGTGCCCACAGACGTACAGAATCGATGGCCAGTCACTATATCTTGAGAGGAGATGCTGCGTCAGAGCAAATCTCATTAAATCTAGATCTTTCGGCGTTGGTAATGGTCCCCATGAAGGGTTCGTTTTATCAACTTTCCTGTTCATGTTCTACATAGACAGAATATTCAAGCCCAGCCAGGGTGATGAGAATATCAGAGATGCCGAGACAAGAAGGTTGCTTTTTGCAGACATCCTTGTTTTGTTGGCATTTTCTGAAACGGATCAATAGCGCTCTCTGGCAACATTCGCAATCGAATTTTAGGTGACCGGTATGCGTGAGAACGTGCAAAAAAATCTAGTGCTTTCTCGTTCTTCTGTCCGACGGGATCTGCAAAAAAACGGCGAAGCAATGGAACATACGAAGTTCATGTACCCCGGGGTCGCGTTTACTGGGGATAGAAAATGGGAGGGAGGGATCGACCAGCGAATAGGAATGGATAGCGGCGAACCGCTGTGACAAAACAGATCTGAGTCTGAAGGCAATTTCTCTGTGTTCAAGTCGATCTTCATCCACAAGCCTTCCAAGGGCCATGAAATTATTGTCATAACAGAAATCCTGCGATCTCTTATAAAAACGGCTAAAATTAGCTGCCTTAGACGCATCGATGGGATGACAGGTGTTGACAGAATTCAGATATGCGAGAAAACCTCTCGATCCAACAACTGTTTCACAGTCAAGTGGCTTTGAAGCGTTTTACGAATGCTATAAGAAAGGTCAAATAGCTTGTACTTATTCAACTGACCTGCCAAAGATTACGGGGAACGTACAAAGAAGACTTGAGATAAGTGCCTCAATGGACTTAACTCCAGGTTCGGTTTCGATTCTACTGATGCTCATACGATGGCAGAGAATAGAGAATGTTACAGACGCTGTTCCATGCGGGACCTAGAAGGATGGGCAGTCATCAAAACTAACTAATCTCAAGAAACCTTAGGGGAGAACAGCGCAGTTATGGTCTTGCGAAGTCTTCGTAGCAAAGAAACAGACAAAAAAGTGTCACTGTTAATGATGTCAGAGAATTCATTAATACGTTTATTAACTACTATGCCATATCTCGAACAGGGCAATGCATAACTCATTGAATGACAGAGCCAAAAGTAATATATTCGTACGTTGGAACATTTTAATAACCTTAAGGATATTCCCATGCTGAATATTTCCGTACTGCATCGTTCTATCGCTCCTTGCTGTTTCCGCAAGGGGAGGAAGACCATGACTCCCTGCCGTACGAACCCACATTTCTGCCTGTTTAGCGAAAGAACAAGACTACCAGCTGCTGACAAGCGAGGTGCAGTTCTAGCCATAAAATGACGCGAGTGCAGCTCTACATCGCAGGTGTTTAAATACTGCGGAAAATTGGCTCCTTTCAGAGGACGCAACCAAATTCAACGGAGGACGCAACCTCGGAGGAATCCCGTTGTAGTACAACTATACACTTATAAAATTATTAAAAGACTGCATTCACAGATGAAAGGGGATAGAAACGTTAAAACGACCAGTTGGCTACAACAGTCATCTGAGCACGAAAAGCAAACTGACTAAATGAAAATTAACTGAGCATATCGTAAACATTGCTCTCCCAACGAAATGTTGGTTTTCTGCCGATTTGGAGCTACAGCAACATCAAAATGGAATTTTGTTATTTTTCTCACTTTAAGATAAATGAAATTTCAAAATATATCATACGATATTATTTTCATTTTCATGGCAGAACATCGAAAACCCTGCCTGAACAATAAAAAATGCACGAACAAACAAAATCAACGGGCACAAAAATTTTATGCAACTACGAGCAATGTCTCAAAAAAACTTTTAAACAAATACCTCGCGCAGCTTTTCCTTTTGTTGAACTTCTTCAGGAACCCGCGTCGAAGCCATACCCTGAATAAACGAGTGTTAAAAATACAGAGACCAAATTATAAGTACAAGGAATATAAATAAACATGCACGTGCACGTCTTGATACAATTTTCAGCTTTCAATATGAACACCATTGCAAAGACAAATTACTCAGTCTTCAAGTACAACAAATGCCCGAGATTGTGCTTAAATGACCTTTGATGAAGTACACGTTTCATGGTACAGACCAAAGCATACAAGACGTTATATTTTATGGCATGTACAAAAAATAATCTTTTCGTGCAGGACAAAACATTTCTAAGGGATTTCAACAAAACGACCGGCAAAAACAAACAAACGATGAAAGACAAAATAAACTAACTTTTCCCGATGCCATGTTCTTCTCGCACTTTTCCACGTCGCTCTTGGACTCAGAGTTGGGCGAATCCTCATCATATTCGTCTTCATCGCCCCGAAACTTCTTTTTCTTCCACTTGTCACCTTTCTGCCGTCGTTTGGGGCTAGAAGACGACGATGATTCCGGCAAAGCGTTAGAACGGTTATTAGAAGCCGGCGAAACCAATTGGAATTGTTGGACGGCGAGTGTCAAGGAACCCTGGGAACTGAATGTTTGCTCCTGATCTTTCGTCGCCACATTCCTGCTAATGGGCAGCGGGTCGATGCCCAGTTCTGGAGAGTACCTATCGTCTGAATCGACGGCTGAGGAAGAAGACGGTGACAACGAAGTCTGTCTAGAAAACAACATCTGTTGTTCAGTATAACCAACACCCGATGGAGCAGGTTCTTCACTATGAAACGAAATGGAACCATCTCCGACAACAGTGGCCACCGGCGTTTCGCTCTCATGCCCACGTTCCTCTTCTTCATCGCTGCCGGAGTCACCGTCCATTTTCGACTCCAAAGCGAATGCCGCGTCGAATAATTTACTTGCACGGTCGAATGGAATATCCACCGTTGGAACGTTGACATCGTGTCCAACTGCCTTCTTTGAAGTGGCTCTGGTACGTGAATTCCGATGAGCTCTATTAGCAGATTTGTCCAATTTATCAAAATATCTATCGTCTGAATCGACTGCCCCGGACGAAGACGGCAACAACGAATTCTGACTAGAAAATATATGTTGTTTACTACAACCAACATCCAGTGAAGCAACTTCTTCGCCATTAGACGAAATGTGAGGATCGGCAACAACAACGGCTACCGGCTTTTCGCTTTCCTTCCCGAGTTCGTCTTCTTCCTCGCTGGCGACGTCATTAACCAATTCCGACTCCAAAGCGAACGCCGAGTCAAATAATCTACTCGCACGGTCATACTTGATTCCCGGCATGGAAACAGTGGCATCTCTTTCAACAACCTTCTTTGATACGGCTCGGCTACCTGGCTTCCGACGCGATGTTTTAGGAGATCCGTTCCGGTTATACATTACTTTGAGAACTTTTTCTCATATCAGTTTCACACAGTAAATCTCTTAAACAAAAAGATCGCCAGGTTTGAGCTAACAGCGTACTATCAGTTGCACTGTATGTATTGAAACACTAGTTCGCTTCGATATTGCTGATAAGAGATAGAACTACGGATATTTTCTGCACATTGGTATGTCGCGAAAAATAGCCTAAAAAACGCTATCTTCCTCTCAGTGTAAGGAAAACATAAATACTCCAGTTGAATTTGCCTTTTAAATCATCTCTTGCGCATTTTAAATGAACTTAAGCAACTGCCATGTCTGACATCACAGAGTTTCCTGTCAATTCCGCTGAGCGCTGCAACGCTCCGCTTATTTTTCAGATATTTAGTTGAACAAATTCATTTTTTGGGATATTAATAAACGTAGAGTGACAAAAAATCGTTCATCAATAAATATATGCTTTCCGACACATTCCATGAAACAAAATGAGTAGGATGAACTAAATTACTCATGCATAAGGCACCTCACCCTAGCGTTCCCCTGCAATGCATCACAGCCAACTCCCAGTGTTTAACGTATTCACTCAATCGGTTCTAAGCTATTTTCATGAAGAAGGTTTCGACACCTTACAACAACAGGCGCATATAGAATGCCGTTTATTTCAAAGAAGCAACCAACAGGAGGTAAGTATAACTGACAGGCTTAGTGGTAAGTTTTGAAATCATCTTCATCTTCATTAATACTTCGACCACAGCCAAGCTGTAGGTCATATAATATGGGATATCTAGCAGGAAGGAACTGTTTCACCAACCGGCGAATAGGACTCGTAGCAGCCAATAAAGGGAAGTTGCAAAACATTTGAAAAATTCTGTTTATAATATACACGAACATGATAATCGCCATTTTGAAAGAAGCCGTACTCCTTGCGCACATCTACAATCTCGGAGAATGGGCCGTCCTAAACCGCTTTGAAGCTCATCTATGATTCTAGCAATGCACTTCACTCAGCATCGTCAAGGTTCGATGTACATATCAGGTCACTAATTGTTGATTGCTGCCTATCACAAGTCTCTGAAAATTGTCAGGTGAACCTAAAGGCCGGCGCTTTACTTGGCTGGATAGAACTTCCAAAAATGACGGTGGAAGTGCATTCAAATCAGAATGTGAGTTGCACATTGACCCAAAATTCGTTAAAGGATAGGACAAAACGTAGAAAACCCCAGTTAAGACAGACGTGTTCGCGATGACAAATATGACCTTTGTCCAATGTCACCCTGAAAATGTTCATTGATATGAGTTGCTCTGTTGTCTAAATTCTGTTAGCCTCAGATGACGATGGTGAAACAACGATGGTAACTCATGTCTAATTCTGCCTATAAACAATACATTCAGCAAGCGAAATATGCCATGTCATCTCCCATACCTCGATCGTCTGCCCAAATGCCTTAGGCAACTTCGTGCCATGGAGTAGTACAAGATACGTGAAATATGATCTTTCAGAGGTAATCGATATCTAACACACTACCGAGAGAAGAACAGCATATGACGTAATGTGGTAGCGTAAACGGAGCATTAGCTCGTGAAAAATCGTTCTTGATAAGCATTAGGTAGCTGCATCGAACCAAATGATGCGAGAAACATCTTGCACAGCTAGTTCTCAAATGCCATGGATCCGTGGCATACTTAAGCATCCACCCCATGGAACTTAGAATAAAGGGCCGCAGCAATGCGCTGCAAAATTTAGTCTTGAAGGTATCATTGGCTATTTTCCGGACTGTTTTGCTGGAAAGAATCGCTCTCCAAAAAATCAGAATGAAATGATGCAATAGTTCATGAATAAAATGGCGCTAAGAAAATGTGCCATTCCACACAGAAGCTAAAGGGCCTTGAGCTTAAAAAAGGATTATATCATAACAAAATGAGTTTGGAGTAGCGTAGCGCTTCAATTGCACCTGTGATCACACTGATATCGGAGAAACTGGTTTAAAACTCCATAATACAATGCGATAATATATTACAACGTAAACGTTGCCTACCCTAAGGTTCCATGAAAACAGATACAGCAATACAAACAATGAAGTCGTTCAGCAGTAATCAAGCAAAATATGCTGGGAAAAATAAAATGAACTTATTGCAAGCCACACCGAGGTAAGCCAGTAAAGGTCTAGTAGACTGGCATACACGTGCAGAATAATCTCAGATTCGTTACCGTTGCTGTATTATCGGCCCTACAATTCACAACTCTACGGTTCATTTGTTATTCGATGTGCTTTTTCTTACAATATATCATGTCATTTGACATAACTGCATCCCTTGCACCTTTAAACATTAGTCATGGACAAGGTTGAAATTATGATCGTCTTGCTAAGTAATGCACAATAGTTGATTTTTGTTGCAGGTAGTTTACCTCATTGAGATGCAGGGTCCGTGTGGATATTCCTCTGGATTAGACAGCGGTTAAGCATCAGTTAGTCAGTTCGCGTTAATTTATTTTATCTATAAATCGAACGTTTACGGAAGAATGTTTTGAGTTCAGTAAGGTGTTTACAAAATTTTGAATGAAACTAGTGCTTCCTTCCGCTCAAAACTTCTTTTCCGTAACTGCATATACATAAATAAAGTAAGCTTTTGTTTGAAAATGATTAATTTAGCTTCAGGATAATTTAAAAATCCTCTTTAGAAAGTTTCTGATGCTCAAATTTATGTTCGGTATACTACAATGAATTTTTTTCATCGCATACAGCTTGCACACTACTTTAAGCAGTGATACCATTTGTGTCAAGATTAAAGATTTATAGTTGCTTAATTGATATTCAACGATGTGGTTTAAGAAATAATCAAGTAATCCAA
Organism: Soboliphyme baturini; assembly: GCA_900618415.1. Taxonomy (NCBI): domain Eukaryota; kingdom Metazoa; phylum Nematoda; class Enoplea; order Dioctophymatida; family Soboliphymatidae; genus Soboliphyme; species Soboliphyme baturini. The sequence goes on along the minus strand of UZAM01010556.1, from coordinate 2,529 downwards.
TATCAGAGATGCCACGGAATTTACTCATTCAAAAGTTTCGTTTGTTACAGCAATTGCAGAAATGGCTTGCCATCGCTTGTCCCTACTGATCTTGTTTTCAAAATCTACAGAAACGGCGGCAGTTTACTGACAGTTGTACAGTTGCTTAAACGGTAAGAAATTGAAGGATTTTCGTTTAAAACTGACGTGGTTGCTTAATGTTGTGGCGTAACTCAAATTTAGATTTTAATTTTATGCTGCTGTCCTTAGTATATCGAAATATATATATCGAAATTACTTTAAGAATCAAGTCTTTCGTAAATACAGTAATAGTCGAAACAAGATTAAAAGTTGATCATCGCTGCAGCTTTAGCATTTGGGGTAGTATATAAGTTTGGGCTACTTGAATCGATGAAAATTGTACCTGGCGTATATTATTCGTGCGCCTATTACTTTATACTGTTATGGATCTATTAGTTTTATTCGGCTTTCTATTACAATGATTATTTCAGAGTTGTGAAGATTCTTAAGCCTTTAAGTGAAATCTCTAAATTATTAATAAGGAACATTCTGTCAGAACTTTCGAAATCGAATGAATATTCTGTATAAAATTTTCTGTTTAATGGCCATGTGTCTTAATAATAAAGATTATTGCTCTGATGGAGGTGCGTGGCGTCGAAATGCATAAGTAAATAGGGAAGTGTTTGCTTCGTCATGTTTAACTGTTGTCTTGGGCAATGGAGCGAGAAGTGAAAATTATTGCCAGTCGTTAAGGCGGGCAACAAATCGATGCATTGTTCCGATCTTCTATTTTCTGTTTATTATTAATTTATCAATTATATGAAACTCATACATAGAGCGATCATCATATCTTTTCGTGCCCTATTCAAAAATAAGTTTGGAAGAGCACAGTAATCTTCAGAATTATGAGTAACTCTGCGAGCTATGCCGCCGTTTAGCAAAACTTTGCTGATCGACTTTGCTAGTTTACGATAATCTTATATTGATAGCTTTGCGGTTATTTATCACTAGCATGTGCACCAATCGTTGACCTGACCGTGAGTTTCACTTTATAGCTTTATACGTGCGTTCTGTTTATTTGTACGCTGTTCGATTTAATGGATTTCGTAGTATCGTGTATCCCCACCTATGCGTGTTATTGATTACATTGAGTATGCACAGTGCTAAAACGTATGGAGCATAGGGCACATCGACAAAGCCGGGGAAGTATGGTGGGTTTTGCTCGAATATGACAGTTTGTTATTACTTCACATATTACTTATGTCCATACCGTGAGTCCTATTTATCTTCCATTGGGCTGGATAACAAGTTAGAAAGAATATCTCTTGATATGGAGATCAGGATATTTACCGATGACCTTATTTTTTATTTTGCCATTATTCTTTGAAATTTTGCGTGAAAATTATGTGACTTCAGCCAGGTTGTTTCGGATAATAAAATCATGCAGATATGCTTGAGTCAAGCCGTTGGTTTGCTGCTGTAATGTATTGGTATTGTTTTTTAGGCGGAAGGCTGCACCGGGCGAATTAGCTTTACGTCTTGAGCATTGCGCTCTCTAAACGACAATGGACACTGGCTATATGCCGCAATGTAATTCAAAATATTGACAACTTTTCAATTTAACGTCAGATCTATATGTTTTTTTAGGCGCAGATGAAGCAGAGAAGTCTATGGTTGGTCCAGGAATCCAACAGTGGGATTTAAATGAATCTCTGATACGACAGGCACCTCAATTTTTACGGAAAGGTGATGAATTTTTTTTCACTTCTGAGGCGATATGTTTTTTCCCGCGTGTTTGCATGTTGTTTTATGCAAGTCTGAATGTTAATTCTCATATATAAGATTGAATGGTTTTTCTGATAAGATCTTTTATGAGAAGCAAAATATCTTTTATCTTATAGGGTGTCAGTCGGTATAGCTGATCTTTTGAGTAGTCAGCTTGTTGTTGTTTTCATTACCTTAGATGCTAACAGATCTTAAACCGCAGAGTAACCCAGTTTTATGATGCATGATCGTAAGTTCTTCGGTCAGATTTTCTGGTAGGATTCCTTAAACCCTACCGTGAATGTAAACGGCTTGTCGTATCGAGTAGTCAAGTAAAGGAAATCTACGCTTCTGTTCCATTCACTATATTGACATGCTCATGCAATGAATGAAATAACGGATCCTTTGTGTTTGATCTTAACGTCTCATGTCTCAAAACGCATCAAGATAACGCATCAGTCAGGGCTATGTCAGATCCAAGAGAATTTGTCTTCCAAATCCGACAGAAACAGACTCAGTCTGATAAGCTGCAGTTCAAACGAGAATGTTAACGCAGTTGCCACTCCGGATACATTGGAGTATTTCCAAATTGGCTTTGGCCAGACCCGGAAGCGATTCATTCGAGTCGAAAGGCCCATTGGCGCCGTGAACGTGAGTCTTTCGTCTACTGTTGGAATGCTGTTGTGCATCGACACACCGCCAATGGTGCTTTGACTGTATGAACGCCTAACCTTGACCCATAGACTTATCGAAGCAGAGTTGAGG
>UZAM01010554.1:0-12976 GCA_900618415.1 Soboliphyme baturini | reverse complement strand
GTTGTTTGCACAAAACCGCAACAACTTCATGCCGTTATTGTTGAGGTCGCTAGGGCCGATTTTCCCAATCGCGCCGTTCCACTTTTCAACGTCTATTCCGACGTGCGCATTAAAATCGCCAATCAGTATGAGGGACTCTGTATTCGTCACTTGGTAGAGAGTATATTCCACTTTCTGAAAGAAGGATTCATATTCTGCTTCCAAACTGAGTTCATAGACTTGTAACCTAGCGGGCGCTTTAGCATGTTATAACCTTAGTCGGAGGATTGCCACTCTTCAGTTGACAGCCTTCCAGTCAATGGTTATGTAGAGGTGTAATTCCGACACTCTCTCTGTGTAAATGAAGAGGAGGAAAAATTAAAGCCGTTTCTACATTTTCACCCTTTTAAAGTGATTTTTTGTAGGTGGGTTGCTCTGGTCCCTGATGTCTACAGAGTGCCATACAGGTAGCACCATAAATTTCATGCAGATGGGAAATCGTCTTTTTGACTCAGTATTGTCTCAGTTACGTTCTTCATTTATGTACACATTGACTTTTGCGAAAAGTGGATAGCAGTCGCGTGAAATTTTCTTTTTACCTGTGCGTCGCTAAAACGGTGCAGCTTATGCTCTAATTTTGATATTGTAAAAACATGGTCTTTACATAACATTTTTGATTGCTGTACGTAAATGCAAATGATTGAATGGTGCTCGTGACTTTGCTTCGTTATTCTGCTCTGCATTTGCCTTCCTTCTGTCCCATTTAAACCTATTGTTTTTGAAGTGATCACTCTTCTATCGCGTCTACTGACAAACAAATGCAAAATATTAAGATGAGAAATTGAAAACAAGTAAATCAGGTTTTCGATGTAGCATATGACGCTAGCAGTTAGCAGAACATCCTAGTAAGGCGTTAGCGTCGTCTTATTTTGGTTCCTCATGAATACGTCATTAATGAGCATTACCCAAATAACTCGTTTACACCATTTCTGTTTTGACGCTCATGGCGTACCAATCTCTCAGCTGTTTCATGATATTGTTATTATTGATATGGCTATCGCCACCACTGGATTAGTGGTCTCCAGTGACGTCCAGGATCACTGCTTTCTACCTCTGTCGATCGAATACAATTTTCTCCCTCCATTTCACCCCTAATGCCGCCTGTCAACTTGGACAGCGTTCCGCCAGACCCGCCTCTTTTCCGGGGATATGCAGAAATCGGGATGGCGTTCAGTATAACAGAGACGATATTGTCCGGTGGATTTTCTTCAGGAACACACACATCTGAGTGGTGTCGCATGAGACACAATTATCACGCTGGACATGTGATCAATAAATCGTGTCCACGAGAGCATTCGTAAACACCCGCCGTCGAGACATCAGAATCCTACTTTCAATATGTGTTGAATTCTTAGGGCCGAGTTCTCAAATCCTTAAAGGACGGGGCGGGTGGCAGCCTGAAGAATTCGACTCATCATCTTCAGATTTATCTACCATCGAGTTTCATGGCAGAACTCTGACGAATAATTAACATTAAGGTTGTGTAGGTGAGTTTTTGATCATCACAAAGCAAAGAAATGAGATTCAATGCCAGAGTGGACAGCTACCACGGTGTTCATCTGTCCATCATGGATAGTTCGAGAAAGCGGCAGTCTTGCATTTGCTTATGAGGAGAAAACTCGTTTTGGTTCCCTCAGGTAACATTACAAGGCTCTTGTTTTAATTCGACAGTTTTTTATAGCGATACTGGCAATAAAAATTTGTTCGGCAATTAAAAAATTTTGAAACTTCCACCACTTACGACCTTTTTGAGAAACAGCGTTAAAAGTGAATTTTTTGTCAATCGATTTCATCTTTCGTGAGTGCTGCATGGTGGGGATTTTAAAGGACATAAGTGGAAGAAACACTGAACTGAATTATGATATACCTCATGAATTCGTTATCCTCAGATTCGACCGTGAGTTATCTTAAATCAAGAAGTTGCTTGCTGGTGACAGAGGAATGGAAAACACTTAAGAGAAGGTAACTCGGGAAACCGTTGGTGTCAGAGCAGGTCATTCAGCGTTGCCTCGTACCGTATGTTGGCATCTGTTGAGCATTTCATGAAACTCCTCGATGTCCTTGTGAATTCGATTCAAGAAATATTCGGGGTGACCCAAAGTACACGATGGTAATGTTCCCGTGAGCAGGATGGTGAGCAGGCTCTGTCATCTGACCACTACTGCATGCAGTGAAGGTGCAGCTTCGGAAGCATGCTTCGTCCTTCACGCCTGTATTATGGAGTCAAAAGCAGTGAAAACCCCATTCGATGCAGCTGATCTACAAGCGGAATTCGGAGGGGAATGAGTTCAGAAGAGTGACTGATATAAGTGCTGGTGCGTTCATCTCCAGCTGCAGCGCCGTCCAACAAGAATGGAATAAAAAATTGCCCTTTCCTCCATTGCTTTTGCAAACCTGTACAGTATTCAGCCTGAGAAAGGAGGAACGCTTTCCTCAAATTCCCGTCCGTACCTGCTTCTACCGGGTCTGTGTTGTTGTACGGCATGGGAGCTGTTCTACCGAGAGTTAGTAATTAAGATTCAGCAGTGTTGGTTTCGATGCATTATGAGAACTATATGGCAGAACGGCATTAAGAATGAGTCCTTTTCTCGGGCACGGGCTACCTCAGTAGACATGGAGATGAGGAAAAATAGGTTGGCCCTTTTAGACAACTGGTTGAGCATAAACTATTTACTCCAGCTCGCTAGCTTCTGGTTTCCGAGCTGAAACAGGCAGAAGTAGAATTGGCTGACAGTCTGTCAACAGTAGAACAAGGTAGAGGCAGATCTGCTTTCGAAGGATAATATTTCCTTCAATAATGCTGTAACCTGTGCTTTATGGTAAAAGTGTTGACAGGCTCCTGATTCATTAGATATCACAAATCAGAAACGTTCCGTTTATGCAAATGGCTCAAGATGATGATCTCATCAAACAGGACCAGCAATTACAAATTCCATTCTGCAGTCTCTGTCCATGGTATTGTTGGTGGACTGAATCTATGGAACTTTCTGACAATTCCTGACCATAGCTAGGGCAAATGCTTAATAATTCTGACCGCTGCATCAGACAATACGTAGATATGCTTAGATATTAATTAGATAGCGTCCTGTTTTCATGATTTTACTCGTGTATTTGTGTTCTTTCTCCTCTCAAATTACCTGTTTTGGTTTTGGTATCGTTTCATTCCCCCTTTTCTCTTAATATCTCAAACATAAATGAAAAAATGGCACGTACCATCTCAGTTGTAATAATTGTAATGTGATCGCCTGTGACAAATGTGATGTTATTGTCTGCGACTGGACTAGTCCTAGTTTTCGGTGAACCATGAAAGCAATCAAAGCTTCTCCAGCATTTTCTATTCTCCGTTTTCTACCTCCACCGCTGGTCAAATAATTTGATCACGGATTGTCCGAAAGTGTTGTTTGACGACCGAATGAACGTTTGTTGTCAAGCACGACTCAGTTCGTTATTCTTGCTGTCCATCAAGCCATTCACATGACTGGTCAGTCGTTTTTGGCATCGCGCAAGACTGGAATTATCTGTCCGTCCCGTCAGCTGCCAAGTACTGGGTCATTCGAAAATATGAATGTTTATTTTAATATATATAATATGCCTACGGACAGTAGCATATCGGCAGGGGTCTGTAAAAATTTTAATCGGCCACGTCTACTGATCCGGTCCTGCATCAATGCACTGCAGGTACTCAAAAACCATGGAGCCATGGCCAGCTTAAATGGTGTCCCAGGCCACCAGAAGCAAGGGGCCAGTGTCGGTACACCGTGCAAATTCGGCAATAAAAGAAAATGTTCTTTTTCTTAACAGCGGTATCGAAATCTAGTAATATGCTAATAAAGCAATAGGATCGGTAATTGTTTTTATTTTTATGTTTATGTCAACTTCCTCCTGCCTTGCTCTCTAAATCTGCTTCATGTCCTCATTGAAAAAATAGCATCAGTCGTCATTCAGTTTCGGTAGTATCCTCTTTTTGCCCTTTTCAGTACAGAATTACACTATGTTGTTTTTTTGCATGTCATAGGCTACGTTGGATGACGTCATCTCGTCTAAGCTGGGTTTTTGGCAAACATAGGACTAGCTTATGACTGAATTCGTGCAATAATATTAAAAATCTAAAATATGGGCTGGTATACCTAAGTACACTAACAGCAGCATAACTTATCCAAACGTTTTATGCCCATGTTACACGTACTCTCTTGAATTTTGATGCTTTGATGATGAGCACAATTTTGTGCATTTGGAGATGCGATGCATGTATTCGTGCATTCAGGTGTCTAGCATCATACTCTGATGTTTTGTAGAAATATACCTGAATCATCCTCGCTGAGGATCAGAGTATTGCTTTGACTAATTAACTAAAGTGGGGTTACATCGAATACTACAGAAGCTGTCATGTCATGGAGCCTGACCTGTTTAATGGCCTCCTCAGCAAATTAGAAGCGAGGAAGAGGTAAAATACGTCCTGAAATAAGGTTTTAGTGAGGTTATTCGCCAATGAACATATTCCGACATTCGAACTAAAGGTTTTGGTATGTCCACGAGGCTGAAACGCCATTACTAGTAGGTGAGGTCATTCCGGGTCCGGTATAATGATGAGGTATGCATTGAACATGGCAGTTGTTCAAATAACTAATAACCGTGAGGAAGCGATTGCATGATCGGCGTTTGCATTGGTTCTGTTTTCTGACGGCGTTCTGACAGGAGTCTGGCGAAGCTCTAGATCCGTTATGAGCGGCTTTGCGGATCAGAAAGCTGTGTGTCACCGTTTCATGAGCTTTTAAGTGTCCTAATTGCGTTCACTGGCATTGCCTCAAATATTGAATGCCAAAATATTGCTGTGCTAAAAAGTTTGCATTTAAACTCAGTCGTTCGGTTTCGAAATTAGTCGGATTCAGAAGACTTGCGGCAGACGCATCAGCGCAAAATAAAGATCTTAAATGGTCACGTTGCCGCATGCGTGGCCAAAAATCTATCGAACAATTGACCATATTTCTGTCGTTTCCTTCAGAAGACAAGAGAATGCACGGTAGTGTGGTATTTTTCGAGAAATTTCATGTTAACCGAATAGCATAATAAGCTGAAAATCGACCTTACTTTAGATCTTATCAGCTCTAGGCATAGAGTTATATGTTCGACAAAACCATTTATGAACGAAAATCAAAAAAATATAAAAATATGCAAACAGATATGCCGTTATATTTCGTAGGATGTTAGGCTGAACACGGTTCCTTTTAGTTCCCGGGTGGCTTGAGCCGGCAAATCAATAGATTCGCGCTATGCAATCATGTCTTCTTTCTTCCTCAGTTTTTTCGACAAAAATGAACTGTCTTTGTCGAGTACAAGCAGATAAATTTAATTATTTGCCGTTGTATTTCTTTATTGTACTGCAGCTGCGTCAGTTCGCTTTCATGATGCGAGTTAATTAAGAAAACGAAAAGTGAATTCCTCATAATTATTATGAATTATTCTCATTTAGACGGGGAAAACATAGCTTCATCAAGGCATCTCCATTGACCGGCTTCATGTGTATTTCGCATGCACTTGTAACCGGCAAACTTAACGGCACTTTTTTAAAAATGGATTCATAATTTCAGCAGCAAGATTAAAAGTCCAAGCTATCGCTCGCATTGGGGATAGCAGAAACGAAAAAAATAGCAAGAATGCTTTGTAACCCTTGGAATGTCGTCTTCCTCTCATTGTCATACTGTGGTCATTTCTTCTTTCATGACATTCATGGTCAGACGTTCTTCTCTATTTGCATTTCACCAGCAAGAAGTGCCTTGATTTGAAGCAGAGCCGACAGCAGCTTGGCACAATGCGTAATCCCCCAATTCGTTTCAGCAGTGCGGTAACTCATTTATGAACCTCAAAAAATCGAAAGGCTCTGAGTCTGAGGCTCTACCAACTAAGCAATCCCAGTTTAAGGACAGCGGGAGACGACCGAACACTGAATTATGTCACAAAGGTAAAAATTGGACTGACCGGACGCTGTTCAAAAGAAGTGATTGTGTGATAAAAGGAACAACGAAGGTTCTGTTGAAGAAGTGTAAATTTCTCAAGGTCTTTATTTTTCTAAATCTGGTTTCATTCATTTTAGACTCAGCAAGGAAACTGCTGCAAAAATACTTCTTTTCCACAGTAAGGGAAAAGTGTTACGATCCAGCCATGGCAAGAAATCGAGCAGCTGTTCAGTTTTTATTATTTTACAATGGCTCGATTCATATGCCAGTAATCCATGGGCTTTTCTGAGCATGCATTTGCGTTCGTTATCATACGCTTTTCATAAAATTACGTGTTATACAAAAAGTTTCACTTGCCTCGCTATGCCACTTTAATTGGCTTTAAAGTTATATTTGACTCAGTACCTTATTCAGTTATATGATAAACCTTGACATGTGGGAAACATGAATCTAAACATCTGGTTCACGTTTAAGATGAAGGTAGATGAAGTTGTGGAGGACTACCTGACCGGTTTCTTATCTATGGAATTAGCTCAGAGTATGTTCATTCCCTTATGCTATTCAAAACTGTTCTGCATCGTCTTCCATATCGGTACTAATCTAAATGACGATAAATCTTTGAAAACCAGAACAGAGTCATCTTTGATCGCAATACAATGCAATCTCAGTATTTGCCCAGATCTTGAATGATACCTTAAAAAACAGCTTCTGAGTTTTTCACAAAATCTGAGTTCTTTTTTTAAGTAGCTAGCTGAGAAACAACAAGCTTGGATCTACAGTCAAAAGAGCCTATTCTAAAGTGAGGATTGAGGAATACCAAAAGCGATCAGAAGGAAGCGTTCAGCCAGCACCGTTTCACATGCCAAGGAAGAAAAACACGATTTATTTCGACCAGTAAACAAGCGACGGTTCTTGACTGAGAAAGAGACAGACCAATGCTGGTTATTAAAGAATCCTTGAACGTTTCTGTCAACAGGCGAAGGACGTGAGACAACCGCACAGGACATCCGTTCATCCTGCAAGTGCCTGATATGATCTGGACCTGTCCGTAATATTTTCATTCGTTCACTCGTTTTCCTTCCTCTTACTATACTTTCAATATGTTTCTGACTCCGCGTTTTACCACACGCTATTTAGAAATTTTTTTCTACCCATATGTCGCTTATTCTACCATCTCTCTACCACTGAAATTTTTTGTGTTACCTTGACAATGGCTTTTGAACTGGACGACAAAACGTAGGATTAGTATTTAAAAATTCATCGTGATCAAGGCCGTCGTTTGTTTAAGAAATGAACAAGAAAAATGTTTCATCAATGTACGTGGACGCAGCTAAAGATATTTAGCCAAATATGAAATTTTAACGGTGACGTCAAGTACGCAGGTAATGTATGATATATTTTGCATATATGAAATACTGGTGCAAGAAATGATTTGAACGTCTGGCTAGTTCAACTGGACATTCGAGAAGTCGAGCGCCATGAGGAACAAATGCGGAACAACGCTTCTGAATATGCAACAGTGAGATGAAAAAGTGGGGAAGTCGTCTGTTCCATCATCTGTAGCAACCGCACGAACCATTTTGAATTAAACATTAGAAACTCTCATGCTTGCGCTTCTTCGTGGACATGCCCCGTCAGATGAATGAATTATAATCCTGATCCAAAGGGTCGATGAATGAATATCATATAACGTGTCATAATCCTGATCCAGAGAGTCGATGAATGAATATCATATAACGTATAATAATTTTGATCCAGAGAGTCGATGAGTGAATATCATATAAAATATTATAATTCTGATCCAAAGGGTCAAGGGGCAATGCAATGCGGGAAATAAATCAGTCTCTAGTTATGAATGGTAATAAAGACGAAACTGAAATTGTGTGAGTCTCTTCCAGTGTGTACGCACTTGCTCTTATCTACAGCCATGAGCGCCAACTATGAATAGAAAGAGTGTGGCCACAACGACGACCGGCAGAAATGAGGTTTCTTCAAAGTTGAAATGGAACTCGAGATGCCTTCGGCTGTGAACCGCTCTTCCTCTTGGTCTGAAGATCACAATCGCTCAGGTTTGGTCGTGTTATCAGGAAGATGAGGAACCTTTCGGAGCACTCTGTTGGAAAATCCAGACGAACACCGTCGATGGGCAAACCTCAGACTACATAGCGATGATATAAATGCCCTGGCATCGTCGTGCTTTAGAATCTAGACACGGTCTAACATTGGATCGGAACAATTGAAAGGGCATCTGGAAGCTGCTGCACTCGCCACCTGCAAAGAATTGCTTGCCTCGAAAATGAACGACTATCAAGAATAAGTCAGCACCATTTCCCGTCAAGTTAGTGTTGCCATAAAACACAAACAATATAAATCATAACTGATAATAAAGTGTGTATGAAACTGCGTGCTTCGGTTATAATGAGGTTTAATGGCAGAGCCATGAGAGTTAAATTGCAGTACTAAACAGAGAACGATTTTGGCCTGTTCGGGGCACAAATCTGATTTGTAGAGGTAGAAAATAGAAACGTATGCTCGATTCCATTAGGCGATGTTGATTTAAAACACACTTTTCATTCCAGCAAGATTATTTCTACTGGAACTGGAACACAGCAATTTTGACCAGGAGGCCAGTATGCAACATGAATAAACAAAGCAGGGACGGATCTGCCTTATAAGAGGGGTTGTTCCTCCTATATGCATTGCCATAACATGTTGGAAATAGCAAAATTACTGACAATTAAATATCTGTGAAATCTGACCTTGGAGAAATACGCGTTATGTGACATTCTACGGCGTATGAACATGATTTATCCTTAACCGGTAACACATAAGGGTTATAGCTTCCGGAACGTCGTTCGTGAATGCAAGGTGTGTCTAGCGAACAAAATGATGCGAGTACATTTGGCCTTGCAGGTGGTAAAATAGAATTCAGTGGTAATCTGTTTAAATGTTCCCAGGCAACAAGGAACATGATGCGGTGCAATGCGCTGTGAAATTTGGCATTGAAAGAATTATGCGAGGTCTATGATAGTTCGAAAGTGCAGCTGTTCAGTGAGGTCTGAGGACAACTAACATGCCGCGAGGGAACGAATGCCATACCTCATAACGTTGGACTTAAGTCACTAGTGGCGTACTCATCTGGCTGCTTCGCCAATGTGTGTTCCATTTCAGAAGTGACATACGTTACTTGAACGTTTGTGATACTGTCAAGGCATGGCGGCCCCTCAATCGAGTAGGGTAGCCTGGCTAATAGAGTAAACTTTCCTCTGTTCCTAAGCAACCGAGTCAGGGCTAGCGGATGATCAAAACTGACACAAATTCGTTATCTGACTTGCTCTTGATATGACTTCCCCCTAAAGGCAACTCCAACGACTCCAGCGTTCTTGATTGCCTGCTTTTTGCCCTCATGGCGCGCCCACAACGGATGAAAGTTTGTCTTGACTTTTATGATCAGTTGTTCAACCACCATTTTGAACGGCTGGCAGAAAATGTCTCATGTCACTCAATGCTAAGTGTTTGTTTCCAGAGAAATTACAGTATGCCTCAATTCATGGGAGAAAATAGTTTTTTATGCGTGCCACTTCTCAATCGCAGCAGTGATGAGCGTACAGGAGAAGGACTTTGGTTGTTCCTTGCATTTATAGGAGTACAATCAACTTGAGGCATTTCTGCTTCTGCTGCTTTGGCTGTATGACAGAGATACGCTGTCCACCTTCACTGTAACAAACCTTTGTCAAGCAGGAACAAACAAGGTAAAAGAACTGCGGATGCCCCGCACATCACAAATCAGAGACACCCTGCCTATGCAAATGGCTCCAAGGGAGGATCTGAGTGCAAACGCACTCAAATCAGAAGGGAGATCAACGACCGCCGATTTCATAAGGCGCCGACAATAGCACCTTCGCGTTAGAAACGTAAATACGGCATTGTTTCTGCCCGTAGTTATCGACTTACCGTTCCATGCTGCAGCATGACCACTCACAAGGACGGTAAATTGCAATCAGCGCTAGGTAATTACCTCTGTTCGACTGACCAATCAGCGTCCATCGCGGTGACGTTAAATAGCCGGTTAGAGCACGGTTCCGGCTCATATGCTGAGTCGAGACTCATTACAGTGAGTGTGCGTGACTGTGCGAGGTTGGAAGCCGGTTGATGAAGCTGACTAGCGTTATACTCGCCGTGTTTACGGCAGTTGCAGTGGCAGCAGGGGCGGCGACAACTCCGAAGGGTGTCGCACTGGAGAAAGACCTCACAGAAGATCTCATAAGCGACCTCGACCTGGACCGCCTGTACCGCGGCGTGCTGCAGGGACATGGAGCACATCTGCCGGATTCCGGCATGGCCAAACGGCGCTTCTACCAGTGGGCCGGAAAGCGACAGGACTTGTCGCAGAAATCCATTGCCGACAACTTGCCGAACCGCGTCGAAACCGAAGAAGGGCCACACCCATACCATCTCCTGTATTACTTGCTACCGGACACGCTACAGCAATTTGAAGGCAACAGCGGCGGACCAAAGTCGACTGAGCAACAAACACTGGAAAGACTGAGAAGAAAATTCTACCAGTGGGCCGGCTAGAGGTGAGAGGGAGAGAGGATGCGTTTCCGTGACGTGGCTGCTGCTCAGAGGTGATGTCGATGTCATCTAAATGATTGATTCGTATTATGTTTACATATGGAATATTTAAACTTTATGATTTAAGTAAATTTTAACTTTCATTGATAGTTGCACTGGTAGACATTCATTACGTGTATTAGCCATCGCGTAACTCCCAGGTAAACACCGGATCTGAATCGCGCCCTGGGTCGTTTTCCCACAGGACCCCTCGGGCGATAACTATGTTTATCACCTGACTGGAGCTTGCATCGGTTTAAGGGCTTGTATTTTACCAACCGCCGGTATGGGGTACTTATGACGGTTATCACGCAATCGTCTGCGTAACACTTTCGTCATAACCTCTTCCCAGGCTTCCTGTGCTCTCCTCGCTAAAACGCAGGTTGAGGTATCTGTCATGTGACATTGCCAGCTATTAGGCAGTTGCATCAGGCACGAACATGCATACGGCAGTACAATAACTTATTTTCCTGTTGAGTTTGAGACAGAAAAAAATCTCCTATGCCTCACACGCACCGCCGTGTAAGTAGTTGAGGAACATTCTCAAACGAAGCGCTCCAATTCACAAGAAACTTGCTCTTCTGCTGACCTTCCGTGAAAATTACAAATACAGTTTCAATTTCTGGCAAATGTAAACATCGACCGATAGATGAGTGACGTGGTTTAATTCCTTCCGTTCATACTGTAAACGATCGATAATTTATTGCACTTAATTCACTTTATCCCATGTTTACCAAAGCATGTGCTCGATGGTAGAAGCGACAGTGCTTGTTTTAAAGTCCTTCTTCCATCGGATCTTGCAGTGGCCAGTTGCAGGCAAATAATGCAAGTTGCAAAGGAGTGCGTTGACAACTTTTGTGACACAATCTCCAAACTCATCCATGAAATCCACAAAACATTTGCAGATTTGCTACTTTCATGATCTGCACGCTGACGTCTAGAATTCGAAGCGACGGGCCTCTCTCGCCATGTGGTAAAGTACCTGAAAATCAACTATCATTTGTGCATATACTCATTACTTGCTACTTGGTACTTAAGGAAACGCTGCAACGTTTTTTTGCAAGCTTCATGAAATAGGAAAGCTCTGACTGATTGCTGTCAATGGAAGATAGCAGTAGAGTATATGAATGATCAACACGTACTCTTAGGAAGAACTCGAAAATAAGGGTCAAAAGGCTGAAGGAGGGCTACCTAGGAAAACAGAGTAAGACGAAGACGCCTGCAGCCATTAGAACGGAATAAAAATAACAACGGTAGGAAAGATTCAGGGAGGTCGTTTCGTGTTAGGCACAATTTGAACAAACAACAAGATGGTGATTGAGCGGTTTTAACTGTTTTGGTAGCCATGGCTAAAGCGACTAGCCACTCTGCTGTTACGCGCATGAGTTTCAATTACGACTCGCTTTATCTCGTTTCACACGATCCCAAAATCACTGCTTCAAGGATGGCATCAATGTGCACATCAGTAAAATCTGGCGTCACTTAAAATGTCATATTCCAAAGTCAAAAAAAACCAATAGCCCTTAAATAAAAACGCATTTGCCATAAAACATGAACCAACGAGTTACAAAACAAAACAATTTTCCTCAGACAATGGAGCAGATGTCAGGCGAATAACTGAAGCTATGCACCAGCAGGCATACGCAAACAGTTTTTGTTTTTTGCCATTCATTGTCTTGATGTTGACGGCATAAATTTGCATAAATAATATGTTTGACAACCGATAAGTCCAGACAGTTTTTTACCAATGAAGAGGGGTCACTCCTACGATAGAGAGAAACCCATGAAAAAACCTCGAGCAATTGCAGGAGAACTCGCACAAGAGCAACGAACAACAGATATTAGTCCTTTAGAAGATGAAGTCAGAGTAACTGCAATAAGTTTTGAAAGTGCCAAGGCTCCTGGAATCGATAAAATCCGCCTTGAGGCGTTTAACGTTTTGGGCCAACAAGACATGTGCTTCCTTACACCACTCTAGCGGCTACGGAGAAGGTACCAGTGGACTGAAGAAAGGGAGCCATGTTACTTCTGTTCAAGAAGAAGGAGAAGAAGTAGAAAATAGGGATTGCTGCAATCATTTGTGCATCATATTAAGCTTCTCTAGCAAAGGTGTGAGAAATGAGGCGCCGTCGAAAAACTAACTCAAAAATTCAAAAAGACCAGAGAGACAGAGATCTGTCTGAAGCACCCTTGACCGGATCTTTGTCCTACGCCACGTTGTTGAGAAATAATCCGATTCATATGTGCTTTGTGGACCCAGGGAAATCCTATGAATGGATCCCGTGCAACAATCCAAAGGTCTGTGAACATATGGAATTGATGGCCTATTGCTACAGTCAATTCAATCACTATTTGCTCATAGCACGTAC
>UZAM01010543.1:6183-16406 GCA_900618415.1 Soboliphyme baturini | reverse complement strand
AAAAAAATTTATAAAGCGAGTTCTTGGTGACTTCCTCTGTTTTATGTGACGTTCAGTTGTCATAAGAGTAAGTCTATCTGGACCCACATCTATCGCTCCAAACTCATCATCATAATCTTGCAAACTTCTTCTAATAATAACCCATTAAACGATGCACCACCAAAAGCCATGACCCGGCAGCAAAACAAAGCTCGTCATCCAAAAACTCGAGGACAAATTCAAGTTTTACACGCCCCCCTCCCCTTTCGCCAGTTCTGCATGCAAGAAGGTTGCGAATCTTGCTCCAGGTTCAACAGTGATTGAGCGCTGCTTAAATTTGAACTAAACTATTTAAATAAATAGGTAAGATTTGATGATCAAATATAAAAGAAAATAAATCTAATTAGATGAACGAATATTCATGACCATTAATCAAAAGACAGTACCTGCTCCAACTGAAACTTTTTTTTAAAAAACGTCCGTTTGAAAAAATATCACGAGCATTTAAAAAGATTAACTGTATCAGTTTCAAAAGATATCCGAAAGATAAATGATAACTGTGTGCGGTTCTTTATTCCTGATTTACATGGCTAAGTAATGTCGTACGTTGCTTCCATAACCCTACGAGACGTTCAAGCAATCCACAGCTGACCGATTTCAGTATCGTATTTCGGTACCACTGCAAGCATAGGAAACTGCCTAGCGGTATTGGACCCGATAGCAACCTGATTACTGATTAATCCTTAACTGTTAACGTTGCCAAAAGTTGCATAACCACTCTCGTTGGGTGATATTGACCCATTTCTATACCTTCAAGCATATTAATGTTTTTTCTTAGATAAAACATAAAACCTGGTCGTGTAGAGGAATATTAAAAATATGAATTTATGAGATGGAACATAAATAGCGGGTTATGTTAAAGCGTTTTAATATTTTAAATGCGTGATTTCTTGAATAGAATGAAGCATTTCAAGTTAAACCGTACGCAAAAATTTACCGCAATATATAGAAACAAAAAAACACTGACACTTGAAAATTTTTTCGAGACCCACATTCGCATCGGGTCAATACCAAATATTCCATAGGCTACATATTCTTTAGATGATTTTAGCAGCAGTTCAAGGAAGAGACAAACAAAGTAGGAGGGAGTTACATTTGACTCCCGTTCCTTCATTGGTACCTTATGTAGAACTTTAGTCAGTTAAGATATCACTCGGAGCAACACTACCACTGAAGCTCTGATCTTTCGCAGATGCGCCTACATCCAACGACCCAATCTAGCAGTCCACTCCTGCAGAAAAAACCAGGATTTTGTCATGTAGGCTCCTAGTACATTTGATAACGCATTTAACCACGTATCGTTATTAACTATTGACAATTTACATTATATACAAGCAAAAGTAAATAAATATCCCGGTTTGCTGCAAAAGCAAAATTCTGTAATTGTCAGTAATTAATTAATCCGTAATTAATTAATCCTTCTCCTGATTCGTGAGTCCTTGCTAACATAGGTCTATGACGCGATTTTGCATCCATACACTGCAGGTGCTGTAATAGTACGGTGCCTTAGCTTGCTTGAAATATTCCCGTTAGGATGGTACATAGGCAGGGTATATCCTATTCCAATCGGCGGAATCGAATATTTTTTAGTAGGCCCACAATATGAGCGGCAATTACCGTCTTTGTAAGTTGTGTTATTTAATATAACTGTATTTAAGACAATATTAAACAACCTAAATATTTACTGTGGTTATCGTAAATGGAATGTAGCCGCTGAAGAGAGAACCTTAATTACCTTTTACTGGCAGGAAGTGAATAATTTCAAGAACGTATTAGAGAAAGCAAAATCAGTGGATGGCATACCACAATCTTCGAAGCCTTCGATCAAACGTGCGACTATGAAATACTTACCTAAGTACTCGAAAACCGTCCACGAAAGTGGATATTGCTTAGTCATTACAATGTACGTCATATCCCGCAGTCAGTGGTGCGCGAAACTTAGAGCAAAATGGCATGAGCACTCATACAAGAATCAGGTGTAGTTTACTATATAGGGACTACCGTGTGAGGATCTATTTTATATCGTCAGTACACGACGTTTTAAATAGCAGTTATCCAGAGTTTTAGGAGCAGATGACGTTGTTTGATGAAGCGGCCGTTAGACGCACAGTACCGTTACTGCTACAACATTTTGCAACCTGAAAATCAGTTTCTGGGGTACTGTTAGCAAATCATGCGTGTAACTCCTTCACTTCATAACGATGTTATTTCGATGATGACCTATGCCTTGCATTGCTTAAGAAATTTTATTATTATTGAACTTAGGCAAATTAGCCTCTTAGCAAAAACTTCCTCCCATCAAGGCAAAGATCAGTTTTATCATGTATTGAATATGCATATGACATCGTTTCTGACAAGTGAATTGTTACAAAATGAACCCCTGACTTCACTTCAGTTAAAAACAAGATTATATGTGGAATGAGGTATTTGTTTTCCGTTAGTCGAAATCCATCGGTCGATCAATTTCGATTTTCCCCTTTTCTTTTGTCAGACAGGTCGGACAGTGTTTCTAATGTTCAGATCCTGTACCAGTATCAGAACTGCGACGGAAAAAAAGCCCAGAAAGAGCAGAGTCCGTCGAAGCATTTGGCGCAGGTCGTTTTTTACCGTTTCCGTGTGATTCGCCGGTCGGTTGTCTGTTCATGGCATTCCATGAAATTTCGAATTTAATTAATCTACTTGGACTTAAATGAACTGCATATTTTGCGGTGTGTACGAATTATGGCTGCAGATTCATTTGTTAATCGTAATCATCAGCGAATTTTAATTTTCGGCATTAGATAATACAAAGAAGAAATAATAAAACTTTGAAATTGTTCAGTTCTGTGTATGGCTGTTTCGTGGTGAATAAACTTATGCTGTTGCTGTTTTGTTACAGGGTCTAAAGCTGAAAAACTGGGCTTCGCCAAAAAAGACCAAAGTGTGTCATTCGAATGAACCATGCCAAATTATGATGCTCAGCCAGACCCCGATTCAATGGCAAATCGAATACGTTGTAATTCCGTCCTGGTAAGTACACGTCGAATAAAACGCTTGCTGAGCTTAGATTCACCATTTGTACTATTTAAGAAAATATCGGGATAGATTCTTTTTTAATTGCAGGATGGGGGGGGGGCAGACTACCATACTTCGGTCACTTCCGTTCGACGTACTTTACGTTAGTCAAAAAGGACTTTAGACGTTTCCATTCTGTAACCCTCTGCGTTTCTAAAAACATGGTGCGCAATACGTGTGGATGGAGAGGCACTTGCGGCTGCCAGAGAATGTCGGTGCTTCAAAACTGACCTTCTTTGAAGTTGGAGGGACGCGAGGGCGCAAACCGATGATCGATTAAATTCTTTTCGAATTATTTCCTGGAGTCACTCCTTTCATATTTTATCACTGCCTCACTTCTTGGTTGATGCCAGACTGTAAAGTCTGTTCTAGGTGCTTAGAGAAAATACTCCGTACCAGTCACTCTGCCAAGAAATGCTTGGCATAATGGATTTGTAGTGGCTGTGACGGTCGTAGTAAATCAACACTGATTTGTCCTCATCTGCTCAGTGGGCAGACCCGCTCAATCTATTTTTTTACGTGATGGTTTCCGGTCTTGTGCGATTTTCCTGATGGAGGATATTCGTAGATACCGTAGCAAATTGTACTACATGTACAAAAATAAAAGTCGATTTAAAATATGGTTGGAATAGTATATTGATACATAATTAGGATACCCGTTTTAAAGCCCGCGTGATAGAGCTTCGTTTAACAGTGGATACATGTCCTTACTCATGCAGATAACATAACCAGAGTGGAATAAAGCAATAAGCGGTTGTATGTTAACGTTGTAACATAGTAAACGCTTATGTTTGCTTTTTCCTTACTGACAGTTGCGTACTCCTTACGTTGAGCAGTCAGATTTAAGTATCAGGTTTCTGCTTTCATCCCTACTTTATTTATGTCAAAAGATAACTAATAACTGGTGACTTAGTATTGTACCAACTCCCCCCCCCCACCTTGCTTCTAGTCGCCTCTGATCCATTTCACTTCCATGGTTCTAAGGAATCTGAGCACTATCAGTGCCAGATGCGTCTCCCATCATCTTATTTGCTAGCGCCGCCTTGCGTTCATCACGAACAATATTTCAGGGCCTGGGACTGTGGTAGTCCGTATACGCTACCGCATTAACATTAAAGTATGTGAACACACACATGAGTATATAAAAAAAGCCAGACTCCTCCAAGATCAGATGTTTCAAAGGATAATGAACATTTGCTGTGCATTTGATATTTTTATGCTCAACGTGCTAAAGATTTTTCATAGCAAACTCTATCCTTGCGTTTTATCCTCTCGTTGACGAAGCACACGTCGGTGGAGTGGCGTACAACGCAATTCTTAAATACTAGGGGTGACAGTAGTGAGTTGTGGGCTGATGTTCCTTATGACTGACGTTAAAAGTCCATAGGTCTTACTTTTATGTGTTTCATCCAGTTATTGAAAATATTCTCCAGACTACGTTCAAAGCTTCATAATCGGTTGCTTTATGGAGCACGTCGTTGGCAGTGCGCCACACTGATATGATAAACGCATTATGCATTTGTGTCACGAATCCATGGCCTGCTCTAATTGACCATTGGCTTTCAAGAAGCAGCGGAGCGGTGTGCAACTGGAGTCAAACTGTGCATCCTGTTCTTCTCCCTAGCACTTAATGATAACAGGGTTATAGGTGTATATTTTAATTCAGAATAATCCTTTTCGCAGTCACATCGTGTATCAAGTTTAGTTTCTACACATTTTCCAAGATTTCGGATCATATCCTTCAGCAGTGATGTCACACAAGCAAAAGAACGCTATTCTATAGAAAATCAGCTAGTTCTGTCAGTACAGGACTTGTAGTCTCGATGGTTTCTTAGGTTGGTTCGAATGAAAGCTTAATTGCATACCAGTGCCCCTGTTCATGCGCTGTTTCGGATTGAATTAAGATGCTTTCCTTATTTCTTAGCTTAAAAAATACTGTTCCGTATGGATTCTCGTCCTAGCTTGATATGTCCATGCCTACAGTGCAGTAATGTTTTTCGATCTGCTAACTGCATATCGTGGTTCTCTGCTGGTTTCCGGTAGGTTCTTCTATTTGCTGTGTATTGTTTCTTCACTCTGTTCGAATTGCTATTCTGTTCAAACGTGAAATGGTACTTTTATATCGCAAAACGCAGGATATAATGCGTTGTTATAAACATTGGAGAAAAACATTCAAGAGCAAACCTCTCTTCTGATTCAGCCGTTCAGTGACAGTCCAACAACTCATGATTTCATCTCTGGAGGCATCCTCTATCAGAATCGTCATGCAATGAATACTGAATATTAATTAATGAATGAATTGCTGATTATTAATTAATTAACGAAATTCTGAATACTAAATGATAAATTAATGCAAACCACTGTTCCGTATACACTCTCGTTGTAGTTAGGTATATGCATGCCTACAGTATATTTCAAGAAGTGCCATTGACGTTAATGAGCAGAACTCATATTTTTTCATATCAGTTTCGGTTTGTCTTTACTAATTGTTAATCGTGGTTCTCTGCTTGTTTCCGATAGGTTGTTCTGTTTGCTGCGTATTGTTTTTTTTACTCTAAGCTCGAACTGCGATTCTGTTTAGACGTGAATTGGGGGAGGGGTCTAATATAGCTAAACCGAGGAAAAAGTGCATTGTTATAAGCGACGTTGAAAAAAAATCTATTCGAGAGTAACCATTTATTTGATTCAGTATTTCAATGGCAGTACAACAACTGGTTTCATCTCGGGAAGCACCTTTCTAACAGAATCGTCAAAAGTGAACTTCGAATTCTGCAATCAATCAAGCTTTTTTCGTTCCTCGCATTTCATTGCCTCAAGTGCCGAAGGGTGAGGTGACAGCGATTGCCTCAGCTTTAGTTGTTCTTTCATTCTCTCGTTCATGCGTTAGTTCACTAATGTATTTGCTAATTAGTTAATTAATTCACTGTTTCGTTGGTTCGATTGTTTATTGGTTAATTAATTAATTTATCAATAAGTTCATTCGCTCCTTCAGTTACTATTTTATCGCTTTGTTCGTTCATTCGATAAGTCATTCGCTCACTCGCTTGTTCATTCGTGCATTCGTTCATTAATTAATTAATTCGCGATTATCACTAGGTAGAAAGTATTCATAAGACCAAATGCTCCAATTCAAGCTATAGACATTGCCGTCAAAAAATAGTGCTCCTGGCTGATGATATCGTAACTGAGATTAACGCCATATCACAGGCTTTATGAATGAGTAATCCGCTACGAATACCGCCCATTATGGAAGCGCAATAGAAACCTCCATTTAAACTTCCACTTGTCGTTTTATTCAGTAATTTTTGAACGTTATGAAAAGCCTTGTCACTCCGCTGGTTGTTAGAGCGAATGAAGCCTTTTTTCTTAGATGACCTCTGTCAGTTTCAACGGCCTTGTTTTGTCCGCTTCTTACGACGGGGCGTACGGTGAGGGGGGAAGGATCTTTAAGAAATCGAGCATTCCGTGTCCCGTTCTGCAAACGTGCTTCATTGCTGAGATGAATTTGATTTTCATGTCTTTCAGGTGTCGATGCTCTGAAGACGATTACTGTGTCCCGTCGCACTACGACAGGTACCAAATAATGCAGTTTTACAAATGCATCCCGTCGACCGACTTGGATTCTAACGAAGGGAAGAAAACTTTCCTTGATGAGTTCGAAGTTCCAGAGTGATGATCGACTTGTCCGTTTGTACTGTATCTGTTTCATTTTACTCCCAATTTAAGAGATTAAAATGCTTTGATAAGACGTTGAATTCTAAACTTTCGCAGTGTGTAGAAAAAGAACGATTCTACGTATATTTATAATGCAACTATTGCAGTGTTGGAGGGTAAGGGTACCAGTGTTTGTTTATTCACGTGGTATCATTATTGACCAGCCGTAATTAAAGATAAAACAGTGTAAAGGCTGCTGAGGTTACTGAGGCTGCTGAGACTCTCAACACCATCTTCGAGCATGATGGTTCGACTGTGTGTTTTCTGCTGCTTGCTTCCGCTGATCACTTATTTATGACCTCTGATTCTCATCGTGTTTCGGAAGACAGGCCATGCCATCCTTCACTGTGCAGTTCTGCTGATACAACAGCAGCGGCGAATATCCTGTCCTTCTGATCATAGTCTGATCTCGATGCCCCCGCTTGCCTATCTCGTACGATTGGTTGCCACAACTTTCTATATCTTTCTTTTTGCTGATCGTCGCATGTGAACCGAGGTGTTATATTTGGGTACCAATCCGTCACCACCGAAGTCCATCGATTATTTGTCATTCGTGTGGTGTGACCTGGCCATTGTCGTTTTCTTTCTTGTAAACTGATACTACCTTCCGCATTACAGTGCCATTTCTTACCATACATTTTGTCATTTCGCAACTTGTACCTATCGAAATGCCTAACATTCTTCCTTCCAAAGCCTGTTGCTGCATTCTTAGTAGTTCTTCAGCTTTTCTCCGTTAATTTTAGAGTTTTGCAATAATATAGGGCAGTTGACAATATGGTGCGTACTTTTCGTTTCTACGAGTGCCGACATTCTCTGTATGCAGTACACGCCGCACGACCTGAAGTTGAGGTCTGAGACGAATAATTCTCTCAAGCAGACATACTCAATGACTTCTTCTAGTTGATAATTATTGATATTAATTATGGCTGGTTGTTTAAATTCGTTTCTCATTATTTTTGTCTTTGCTCTATTTGTCCAAAGCCCAGCATGCTTGCTGTTTAACTCTAACTCACATGGTAAGGATTCAACTTTTTTCGCCTTCCTCTCCAACACCATGTTGACGTCAGCAATTCAATGAGATGAGTGAACCATCTGTCGTTGACGGAAAATCCTCCATCACATTTTACTTTGCGCAATACTAACTCCAGACATGCGGTAAACGGCTTGGGGACATGGTGCCTCCTCCTTGACGAACTCAATCAGAAACCGTCGTTTCAACTGGATCTTCAAACAGCTGGATGGTGAAACAAGGATGTAATCTTCTCTTCCATGCTCTTCCAGCGCTCAGAAGATTGACTCACGACACAAAATGCCATTTCTTAGTCGATAATATCTTGCACACCAAAAATTTGTACTCGTAAATGATTTTCGTCAGCTGATTACATACTTGGAGAGGTTCGAGCGTCGAAAACTTTCCGTGAAATCCAGTTTGCTCGAACATCGGACCCTCTTTGAATTTTCTGCTAGAGGATTTAACAGATTCTTCATGAATGAATTATACACATGAAAAAACAAGCATATGGATCTAATTTTTCGGTTTTCTTAATCAACCTTCTTGTAGAGCAGCACTGTTGCTGAGGATTTCCTGTCTCAGTTGGCGTTTCGCTTTGTTGGAGATGTGTGGTAAACGATTTTGCGACGAAACTGTTTAAAATACCACCTTCCCTCGTCTGAGGGTGTTGACTGAATTTTCTAACAGTTCATCTAAGGCTGAGATGCATTTGACTGCACTTGATTAAATTTCATCACGTCACGCGTCATTTTTGGTTTATGATCTCAGCAGTGGTAAACCTTGAGCCGAAAAGACTGTTATAAGAACTCCTGCACACATCTTCCTCTGCCTTGTGCCTTGCTATTCATTCTGCAATGTCATTTTTAAAGCTGGTAATATTCTGACATAAGGGCTGAGGTGTGTGAACCTTTTGGCAATTGTTCTCTGTTCAGCTGCCTGCTGTACTGCAAATCTTCCATCACTCTCAATCTCACTGTTTTTGCATTTCAAGATGTACTCAGCCAGACTCATAGAAGTTCTTCTCAACTCTCTGAAGCACACCGTTCGTAAGGTTTATAGGGTAATACAGTTCGTAGAAAACGAAGAGTAGTTATAGTAAGTGCATTTACTAAAAAAGTACTGATTTGCACAGTCGCCTATATAGTTCCAAACAATTTAGTGATTATACAGAAAACACTGACATGCATATGGCTATCTACACCATTATGTTGCGAAATATGTTTACATTAAAATTTGTCTCGGTCATTTCAGAACCGCTGGACATTTGGTACACAGTACGAGACATAAGGTTCATCAGGATCGTTCGACTCCTCTACCAAGTCTATATCGTCAATGTACACCGCCGCCGTCATGGTGCCGTAGTTTTCAGCTCTGATAGTAATCTGAAAAGTGCACAAGTTATACTAGAAACTGTAGCATGCCTAGTGAACCGTAACCTTTGTTGTGTTAGAAGGACACGTTATAATGCCGGTCTTCCACATTACTGATTTGTAGTCAAAATTAGGATTTGACCGAAAATAGCACATTTTTGGATACTGATCGCAACAGACCGACAGTTGGACGTCCGGAAAATGAACCAGATATTTGAGTTGAATCGTGTGCGGGGTTTTGAAGAATGTCTGGGCTTCGATCGCTGCTGCTTCTTTAGGGCCAAGTTCCACGACTCCAACGGCGTTGCCTGAAAATTTGCGTATCCTCAAGACCTCCGTGACGTTCCATGAATTAAAGCACTCAACTTCATTGCCATCATGTATGTAAATGAATGCATTTTTGCTACTGACGTTACTGACGCATGATCTGTTGCAGTACATCAGTACTGGCACACAGCGAGGCTAAAGTGACAGTGCTGATGAAAGCACGGTGATCGAAACTGAAACGGAGTCCAGAGAAGAAATTCGATTTGACTCGCTGTACACATTCAAAAAAGATCTTCCAAATCTAACCCATCGCTCTAGTGGTAGAACTTCGAGCGCCAACTGGCTATTGAATATCACGATGCAGTGAACAATGGCGAAGCGGGTTTCTTCGATGATGGTTTTGCCTCCATGATAGTCCTTTGATGATCACCGTGATAGGCTACCAATGAGGTGGCAGAGAACAGTTTTCAAGAACATCGTTTCCGTGTTAGCTTTAAGACTGATTTGACTTAGCGGCGGTTGAAGCAACCTCACCAAAAATAATAGGCAGATACTGAGTGCAACAGGATTTTTCCTCATAGGTGCATCATCGGCTTGTAGGAGTTGGTGAGAGGCGGCTCTCTCCTACAAGATTAGACTCCATTATCTGACATCATCTCCTCGATCAATGTCGGCACCTGTGCATGTAATGACGCAGTGGCATTTGAGCACCTATAGCTCTATGTGCATCATGTTTTGCGTTGAAACGGTCTCATGCTTATCACGAA
>UZAM01010541.1:0-11968 GCA_900618415.1 Soboliphyme baturini | reverse complement strand
TATATTTATGGAATCCAATTTCGAACCAACGCCTCATTTCTCTTAAAACTTCATTTAAAAGACGTTCATGCTGCAAAATTTGTTTCGTATTCATTTCATTGTTCCACAGAGCTGAGGGTCAAATTTGCTGACATTTTCCTGGGTTTTTCATCTGCTGCTGATCATTTGCAAGCTCGGAGGAAAGTGGTGATACCTTGCCGTAGGACTCGGTCTTAAATGTAGCGAAGAAAATTGCTCAGAGCCCGTTCATCGACAGCGCCGATAACAATCAGCAGGGACGACGAAGTCGAACTAAGCGGAATTGATACAAATGCTTTTAAGCCGCTGTTTCAAACGTTATAACGGTTGTTCTTTGTTAACTATAAGTAGTCTTTACTAATGCTTTCCTATTTTTGCATATTGTTAATTTTGTTTACTTAGCCTTTTTGTCATGTAGCGTCTCGGACGATGTTGTTAGCTAGTTCATATACGACTTATGAAAGTCAGCTGTCGATTGGATATGAAATCAGTTCCGGTTTTAAAACCATATTTTCAGTGCGATATTGGTCTCGTTTTAATTTTCTGCGAGGCTAAAGCAAAATGGCGGTAAACCAAACGACGAAGCCTTGGACTTTTTCCCTCTTGATCTGTATTAGCATTTGGTGCTGCTCCGCAGTTAAACGGAGCGCGCAGCTGTAACTCTTGTTTGCCTGTTTTACGGCACGACGAGTTCCAGTTGTTGGCGTCCCGAAGGAAGCCTCTAACTACCCCACGCCGCATCGCGTCTTCTCGTACGAGCCTTGATGACGAGTATCGTCTTTCGGCAGCAATTCGTCAGAGAACTCTGGTTACGGCATTGGCGGTCATCGACAGTGATGGCAAGTTTCCTCGTTTCGCCGTTACTCGTTACTCATTACGCACACTTTTAACACTGCAAATCTCACATTCCGTTCTTTCATCTCCACAGGAAATTTAATTTACATACATTACAAAATACGTATGTTCCTCGTTAGAAGGAGGAAGAAGACTTCGTAGTATCAGAGATAGGCTAAAAGTAATGACTTCATTCCTATTGCAGTATCTGGCCACGGCACTTAACGATAGGGTGACCTTAAACGTTAACCGCGTGTGCAAACTAGAACAGAATGCATCTGATAATGAAGAAGATCGCCAGGGAAATAAAAGTTAGAGAACACCCGAAACAGTCATTGAACGAATATAGAACTTCATTTCCTGTATCTTCGTCATCTTGTTGAACACACGGATGTCCATTAGACCTTCCGTTTGCTGTCTCATAGCGAATTTCGCGGCGAAGCTGAGATTCTCTAATAGTCACCCTGGACGAAGCACTGAAAACGGACTCAGAAGCCAGTATCTGCACACGCGGCTGGAAGGAAAATGTCTTTGAGTTAAGCGAAGGATGAGACTATGACCCACAGAGTTTCCGGCTGCGAAACGCTCGCGAATGCAGGATACAAGCAAAGAGACAACCACGTTGCAATGATAGTTCAGTGGTATTTTTACAAGCGAGCCAGTTTGCTAGTCAGAAAGCAGCGAAGTGAAAGAATGCTAAACTGAGCAACGCCGAGATACTCTGCGACCTCTCGGTACGAACCACGAAAGAAATATCCTCCCATAGTCCAAATATCATGTTGATATCAAAGTCAAAAGGCGGACACAAATCATTGATATATCATGCCTGGCTGACGGCAACGCTATCAACGTTACGGGGAATATAAAGCAAGCTATTTTTATATCAAGTATCGAGATGAAAATACAAAAGATCTGAAGAGTAATCGCGGAAGTCGTTCCTATGGAAATCGGTGCTCTCAGAGCGGTGAAGGGAAACAACTACCGGCGCCTTCTGATCACTTGATGATGCGGTCAAGGTGGATGAACTCCAAAGCCGACAATGCTAGGAGCAGACAGGGTTTTGAGAAGAGTACTCCAACTCTAACTTCTGGTAGAGGGTTCGAGCTAAATAGATGTTCTTACCACGTGTGTAACATTTCATGGAGCGATTATAATATAGAAACTATGAACAAGTTAAAGTGAACGAAATGCTAAAACAACTCTTTCGGAGAACGGAGCGGGAAACACAGTGTCCAACAACCACTGCGTACATCTGAGAAACACCTTCAGAAGAAGAAGATACGGAGAACGCTCAAAGTAGTCACGTATCCATAACTTAACAGAATGAACCGGAAAATGGATTGAGGACCTCATCTGTGTTGCTTAAATTCTTCAGCACTCGAATGACCTTTCTTTCAAGTTAGTACGTAGATGCTCTTACGGTCAGTTATCCAACGGAGATAATTATCGTAATTGTGCTTCTTGCCCCATATCATGATCTATCCCGTGATTTTGGCGGTAAACAGAGAAATCCGAACAATAAAATGGAAAGTTGGTACGTGAGAACGATCAGTTGTCCTTGGTTAAGGATACCGTGGTGAAATCGACTGCCTCATCGTTCAAGTAATTTCCATAACACTACGTCATTTGTTGACATTGACGGTTTTATCGCGATGAGCACACTGTAGTTGCTGTCAGTAAAAGTATTACCTGTTTTCCGATCGCTCATGTTTAATAATATTTCTTAATTAAAATTCAAAATTGTTAGCTCCGTTTTAAGCCAGTAATTATTTACCAGCTTAAACAAATCCGCAGCTACATATCAGAAACGACCAGTCACCACTTGTCTGTTTCACGACTAACAATTCGTCTGCCTGTTTTTGTCTTATACAGTGGCGAATTATGGAGGAAATAAATGAGTTTCGTAAAGCTTAAATCGTACCTGTAGAAAAGCACTGTTCAAGGCCTGGGATGCACTCCTCGCTTCACGTTTAGATAACAGAGAGCGATAACGGAATACAACTGGTCAGCACTGTTTTTCTCTGACCTGCGCGCTATAGCAATATTAATATTTTCATTGCTGAGAATGGTCTCATTAGATTCGCGTAGACAGTCAGTTAGCTGCATGTGCTATTATATTTGGGTTGGTTGTTAGTTTCACTATTTAACCTAGGCTTTGTTTCTAAAAGAAATGAACGACAAATATTACTCTCCTTTTAATAATGACATCATCAGATTAAACAACCGGTTTTTAAACAGACAAACATTCATTCATTCATCTTCCATTCGTTCATCTTCAATGGCCGCTTTCCTTTCGGGTCCCGAAGGTAGACGCGTCAAAAAGAGCCTCCGACGTTGTCGATCCTGTGCCAGACTCTGAGCTTCGGCAAAAGACAAATAGAGTCTGGAACAGACTCCTTCCATAGATTTGCACCAGGTTAGTCTTGGCCATCCCCTGGGCCTTCTGCCGGTCGGATTCGCAAGAAACAGTTGCTCAACCTTCCTTTGTGGAGACATTCGCAACACATGGCCAAACCATCGCAGCTGTGAGTTCTCAACCTGAAGAAGCAAAGGCTGTATACCAAGGCTCATCCGGATGTCAGTATTCCGGACCATGTCGAGATGCGCAGAGCCACGACTCGTCTAACAAAGCCCATTTCAACAGCTTGTACCCTAGTTCCAAGTTTTCCAGTCATGGTCCACGACTCATGACCGTAGGTAAGCATGGGGATAAAGATCGACTTGAATATCGAGAGCTTAGTTTTCAGACTGAGCTCCGCTTTAGTCACAGTGAATTGGGCTGGTTCACGCAGAACCTCACTGACTACTCCAATCCATCGGTGGATCTCTTCTTCAAATTTTCCATCACTAGTAAATACGATTCCGAAGTACTAGAAGTTCTCCACCTGCTCCACTGCCTCTCCTTTAATCTGAAGGGAGCAAGGGGTAGGAGAACAAGAAAGCACTCCACAGCCGGCTTTTCGTTTTAAATGCACACTCGGCTGCGAACCTTTCTAGGGAGCACTAAAGATCGGTTTCAGAAGATGCCAATAAACCAGGATCGTCTGCAGACAGCGGCCTTCTCGTCTCCACATCTACTGGACTGATAAACTCATCATCTTGACTGCTCCTGACTATTCTATCCATGTACAACACAAACACGATAGGGGATAGGACGCAGCCTTGGCGGAGACCACTGCCATCGTTGAAGGGCGTCGATTTTACGCCATTTATTCTGACGCAGTACTTGCTATCAGAATACGGTGATTGGATGGCTCTTGGCAGCTGACCACCTATCCCGTATGCTCGAAGGCATGACCACAGACTGTTGCATGGGATCCGGTCATAGGCTTTTTCTAGGTTCACAAAACACATGTACACCGGACGGGCGTACTTCCACGATTTCTCAGTGATCTGGCGCAGGGCAAATATATGGTCAGAGCTGTTTCGACCGGGCCGGAAGCCACACTGCTCTTCTTGTATCTTGAGGTCAGCTATTTCGCACCACCTCCTTTCTAACACCTTTTGGTAGACTACCTGAGAGGCTCAATAACGTAATACCCCCTACAGTTGGAGCATTCCTTGTGGTCTCCCTTCTTGAATGCGGGTACAGTAATTCCCGTTTTCCAGTCAGCTGGTGCCTTTTCCGCAGTTATCGCAGTTTGACAGACACGTTAAGCCAGCACATGCTTTGTTGGCCTAATGCTTTGAGCGTTTCAGGGCGGGTTTAATAAATTCCAGCAGCTTTGCCACTTTTCAAGCTTTTCACAGCTTGTGTTACTTCACATAGAGAAAGAGTAATATCTTTTACCCGTTGCTCTACAGGCGAGTCTTCCTGCAGTTGCTCGGGGTTAAGGAGTTCCTCAAAGTGCTCTCTCCATCGCCGAAGAATGTCACCATCCTTGGTAAGTTTGAGTCCAGACGTGTCCTTCAAGATCTAGACTGCCCTTCGTTTCACGTTGGCGGATGGTCTTTCAGAATGCCTTGTTTGCCGTGTGGAAATTCGACTCCAACACCTCACCGAACGTCTCTCATTAATCAGCTTCGGCTTTCGCCAGTGCTTTCACTGCCGCCTTGCGTGCCTCGATATACCGCACGCGAGTAGAAGGCTCTTTGTTTCCTAGTCTTTTCTTGAACGCTGCCTCATTCTTTTGTTTAGCTGTCAGTTGTACCTCTCTTGCCCACTTGGAAGATCT
This sequence comes from Soboliphyme baturini, assembly GCA_900618415.1. Classification (NCBI taxonomy): domain Eukaryota; kingdom Metazoa; phylum Nematoda; class Enoplea; order Dioctophymatida; family Soboliphymatidae; genus Soboliphyme; species Soboliphyme baturini. The sequence continues at coordinate 6,941 of UZAM01010541.1, read as the reverse complement.
TTTCTGACATCCAGGCGGCAGGCCAACCCGTTTAAGTCTGCAGCATTCGGCGGCAACCTCGAATATGCCCATGTTAAAGAGCTGCCACTCGGTTATCACATCAGTTGTCATCACCGGGATCTGTTGAAACCGTCGTGCGATGTTGATTGCAAATTTTGTTCTCGTGTTCACCGAAGATAATGTTTCCCATTTGATTCTCCGGTTGCATCTGCCACCAGATCTTCGTGTGGTACTCCATTTCTTACAGCGCATTATGCCAACAACGAAGTGGTGATCACTTGATAGCTTTGCGCCTCTCTTAACACGAACATCCATTACTGAGCGTCTTAAGTGAGACGATACGATTGTCACATCGATCATCGATTTCTGTGCACAAGCTCACCGGTGCCAGGTATACTAATGCACTCTTCGATGCTCGAAGAAGGTGTTCATAATGGACAGTCCGTTGTTTGCACAAAACCGCAACAACTTGATGCCGATATTCTTGAGGTCGCTAGAGCTACTTTTTCCAATCACGCCGTTCCTCTTTTCAGCGTCTTCTCCGACATGGGCATTGAAATCGCCCATCATTATGAGAGACTCTTTATTCGGCATTTCGGACAAAGCACACTGCACTTCATCAAAAAAGGAATCATATTCGCCCCTTAAATTGGGCGCATAGACCTGTGCCAATGCCAATGGTTTAGCCTGTTGTAGCTTCAATCGGAAGATTACCACCATTATGCTGATAGGCTTCCAATCAATGATTCTGTCTGCGAGGGTGGGTGCCACCTGAACATCAGCACTTGCCTCAGCGCGTAGTGATATCGACATCTGTGTAGGATATCATCCACCTGCAAACATTAAGGATTCCAGAGCCTTAACGCTTCTTTGATGAAAGTCCAACAATGCCGAGTTCGTACTTTATAGCCTCATCAACTAACTCTTGTTCTTTCGCTGTGAGTGAGGATGTATTCTAATTTCCGACTTTAGGCTCTCACTAGTTGGTGTCGTTCTCGTGGTCTCTTTTGTGCCTTGCTATAATGGCATCGCGTTGTCTGTCTTCTACGTTTAGAACGGGTAGCGACTCCGTTGCTGATTGGTATCTTGGTCGTCGTTCCGTCGATATTCTTCAGCGGTTGTGTGTTGCTACGACCCCGGCTGGCAGAGGGCATGAGCAGGTTCTGATCGCCGACTCTTCGTAGTGTGGCTCAATCCGCAACATTTTATGCGACACTTGGTGTCCCGGGCTACGACCCAGCCGGTATGATTTTTGATGGCGTCAATACCATGAGTGGTAGGTGGAGAACTTTTACGGAGATTTCGCCACGGTCTTCAACCTTCATTCTTTCTCAACCAGGCTTGAGACCGGCAACGGCGGAGTTGCAGACAAACATTTTTCGGTTAAATATTAGCAAAAGACAAGTGGCGTTCTGCGTGAACTAGCCCGACCTATTGTGACTAAAGCAGGGCGCAATCTGAAAACTAAGCTTTCGGTGTTCAACTCGATCTTTATCCCCATGTTTCCCTACGGTCATGTGTCGTGGACCATGACTGGAAAACATGGAACCTGGGTACAAGCTGTTGAAATGGGCTTTGTAAGACGAGTCGTGGCTCTGCGCATCTCGACATGGTCCGGAATACTGACATCCGGATGAGCCTTGTTATACAGCCTTTGCTTCTTCAGGTTGAGAACTCACAGCTGCGATGGTTTGGCCATGTGTTGCGAATGCCTCCATAAAGGAAGGTTGAGCAACTGTTTCTTGCGAATCCGACCGGCAGAAGGCCCAGGGGACGGCGAAGATTAACCTGGTGCAAATATATGGAAGGAGTCTGTTCCAGAATCTATTTGTCTTTTGCCGAAGCTCAGAGTCTGGCACAGGATCGACAACGTCGGAGGCTCTTTCTGACGCGTATGGCTTCGCCACCCGAAAGGAGAATCGGCGATGGAACATGAAGATGAATATTAGCAACAGACATTAAAACTCGGATTTTGACGAAAGGCTAAAGTATGATTAAACTGAAGTCTTGGCGATTCAAGTAAGTGGAATTTTCACAGGAATTTTGTGGGTTGGGTCTCCAATGAATGTCGGACTTGGCTTCGCAGTTGCGTCTAAACTTGCTTCGTCTTCATATCATGTCCCTGAGCATGTGATGGGTGCCACTGAGTTAAGCCGGAGAAATGACTTTAGACATAAATATGAGCTACTAAAGTTTTCGGAAATCGGCAGTCTTTAACTAAATTACCGCGAATGAAACCGTCTCCTGTTTGGTGATGGGCGCCGGGTTGGTGTTCATCTGATCAGTATTGATATTCATTTCTCTTAAAACTTACTACACCTGCTCTTCGTTCTTACATTGTCAGATAGGAGTGTTAAATATGTGAGCAAAACATGTACCTACCTGCAGATGTGCAATGGTCAAAGACCAAAATGCTTTGTTTTCTGTGCATCCGTATGGGTTGAACAACGAGTGCGAATCTCGTAACATGTACAATATGTAAAAATTTTGATCCTGCGCGTTAGGCACCTCGTTATTCGAAACTGCTAAAAAATAATTTTTAAAATTTGTGGTATACACCAGCTGCTGTTGGCTTACACCGAATCACCAAGGACGAGTCATTGTACTTGTTATACGGCGGTGTTGTAGCGCTGCTTTGGTTCTGCATCTCGTTAGAGCATGGCGTGAATACATTGCAGCATCGCTAAGTTTGAGAGAAGCTGTGTTCGGATAAATAACCGAAAAATGGACAGTGTACGAACTCGATAGTTGAGGTTTAAACTTTACTTGATCATGACCATTCTTGCACTTCCACGATGATTGAAGAATATCAATATGTTCAAAGAATTCAATAGTCTCTAATTTGTCGACCGTAATTCTGACTAATTCGGTGGTGCGCATTCAGAATATTAACAGAATAAAGTAAATGACAGGAAGGCACAACTTTAGCGATACATGAACAGAATCGAACGAATCAATACGGTAATTTTAATTACAGCTTAGAGTAAACACTGTCACGTAAATAAAGCGGTTTTTTTGTTTGTTGGAGAGCCAACCATGGAATCAGAAGACATTACCTTGAAGTAAACACAGCATCAAAAATAAGTAATTCGAAGAACTGGACCGCAAACAAAAGACTTTAAACTTCGGTTCCGTCGTGTGCAAGCCTGGGTTGTTCACTCGATTGAGCAACTGACTCGAAATCGACAGGCCTAGTATTCGATTCCCGATCGGGTCACTTTTCTTTCTTCCTTCCGCAGTTGGTGAACGAGTACCGCTCTCTGGTAAGAAAAGTGGAGACTATACACTGTTCTTGTCTTGTAGTTGCGGTCAGCTCTACAGTTAAAACAAAGTACTTGCGGCTGATAGCGTGGAAATTGTAATCAGCGCCCGGCATTTATTTCATGAACAGGAAAACCTCAGAAATAATTCCATCATGAATGTGTTAGGGAGGCCGACATTCCAGCGGTTACAAACTTTACAGTTTTCGTTTTTCATTCGCCAGGGCTAGAAAAAGCAACGGCCATTGAGGCAGACTTCATCGAGCAGTGAAAGCGAAGACGTTGTATGACGCTACTCTGCTTATCATTAAGTTTTCTAAATAAAGGTTAAGTGATCGATGACTTATGTATTTGTTTTATGGGTTGTTTCGCGAGCGAGAGGACGTCATGGAGTTCAAGATAAACGTGAGGATTAAAACGCAAAAGTAGCAGAGTAAGTAAAAAGCCGATGTTTTTTACCTGCAGATGAGCAGCAAGATGCCTTTCTCTCCGGAAACACTTGGTAAATAGTTGCATTTTTGTAGACTTCATCGATCTGGACGACTGTGCAACATGAAATGCTTTAGTGTGTTTGTGATTAATTATTTGTAAATTTGTATAGTGATTGTACGGGCCGGGCCGTATGCCTGTCATGTGGTTGCTTGCGCTGACGAAAAACGGTGAGCCTGTCACTTATCGTTTGCGAGTCGGTTAGAACGCGAGCATATCGCAGCTGTAGCATGCGAGAGGTGTGTTCTCGTTCAGTTGCCTTACATCTGAAACCGGTCGTAGCTTATAAAACGTCAAACTGCTTACCCGCCTCGTCTCCATGTCGCCGTCGTCTTTCGATCGGTCGGTTGGTTGCTGGACAGAAGAGAATTAGAAAAATGTTTCCATGAAAGCCGTGGCCGTTCGCCGTCATGTCCACCGCGCTATCGGTATGCGTTGTTTTAAGTCTTCGTAATCAGTCTCGCTTCGAGCGAGGCTGCGTCGACGAGTGACGATACCGAAAGAATTCGCGCATTTTTTATCCATTTTCCATGAACGCTTCCTCATCACACGGTCACTACTGCGTATTATTGGCGTGCTTATTATTCATTCACTTATTCTTTGTTTTCTAGTTACATTCTGTGCCTATTATTAGTCAGCTGTTACTTGTGTCGGGGCCAGTTTCCGCCGTAGCATCTACGAATCACACAGCATGACCGTAACTGTCCACGCTTTTCCATCTCCGTACTGTGTCCCCTGTTTTCAGGTTAACGACTTGCTCCCGTCTCGCAGTACTGTGAATTTTTTGTTCAACGGATTCATCGGTTATAGTAAGAAATTTTACACCACGCTTTAAGCTCGAGCCAGACACCTCTAAAGTGCAGAGCAGCACTACACCCAATGCGCCACTGCCCCCTGCTTATAGCTGCAATCTGGTGCCGGTAGTTCTGCAACGAAATCACGGTAGCTCCTCGTGGTTTCACAGAGAAAACAAGAGGCAACAGCGGTCCCGTCGTTTCGTTTCTTCCGATCGTTCGCATCACGGTAGTGCTGACCTGGCTAGAAAAAAATCTTGTTCTCGTTCGAATTTGGCGACTTTTTCGTTCACCGGCCGCCCTCACGGTTCCTTTGCGACTGACCTAGTGTCATATGACCAGTGAAGGAGCATGTCGTTAGATGACGTTTGTTCGATACGGTGCGCTGCAGTGCGGTGAAGGTCACTCGGCTTATTCGCCATTGCTTCCACGAACGACGATGTCTGCGGCAGCTGCTCAGTTCATCTGCTTTGTCCGTAGTCAGCGACTGACGACATTTGTCATGGCTGCTTAGAGATCGTTGTTTTCGTGGTCGATACGCCGACAGTAATTGGCTGTACTTCCTTTTACTCATCGTCATTCAAGAACATTCACTTCTCGATCGACGATCAAGTGGTTTTCACAGCTCTCCCGATTTAAGCGCTTGTCCCAAGGGCTTTCATCGGCGGATGACCTTTGCGCTGCATCTATCGCAGACCTTATTTTTAATGGCCGTAAAGCAGCACAGTCACATCCAGTCGATGTACGCTGTATCATGATCCTCCGGCATCCTTGCGCTTGGATCAATGAATCAGTCAGTCTAAAAGACACCTGCTTACATTAACGGGAATAGCACGTGACATTTCTTCAGTAACATGACCCATTGGTGTAACAGTATAAAACAACATCATTATCATATGTATTGCTTGTAACCTTACTGTAGGCAGACCAGTCTTTCAGCACAGATTATGTAACGGTTAACTTTCACTTTTATCTTTACAGCGATCTACGAATAACGTCGTACGCCGCTTAACTTATTAATCTGAATCCGATGCCATGCTGCGGATGACATGAAACGGTCGATCTTCAGACCCAGTGATCGGAAATACGGTTCCCTGATGAAAGCCGACACCAGGTCGGTCAAGACGTTGGAAATTATTGCAGATAAATATTTTGTCTGGTTTTTCGTGCTGTCAACCATGGAACCTGAGCACGTAAGCTTCAGATAATTTACATCAACCAGAACCAGTGTACACAGTGGTAAGTCAAGGAATAAAAAGCGAATGCAATCAAGAAATATAGAGAGAAGAAAAAGATATATAGCTAGAGAATGATGGTCATGAACGATAAATTGATGATACGTTACCTACTAACATTCATGCTTGCCCTGGCTCCATAGTTTTATACCTCCTTTTTATTTATTTTCTGGAACAGTATGCTGTTTGTTGCCAGTGATGCTCGTAAACCAGTGAAGTAATTATCAACGTTTCCTGCATAAATTCACGTTTTTTAACGTTGATGATAAACCATGGAGGTAGTGCCGGCAATAGCATCTCATATCCTCAAACACTATCGACTGATGAAGTACTATCGTTTGCATTTAGGAGCAAAGATGCTGTGAAAGTGCCATATAGACCGCTGGCGTGATTATGCTTATTAAAATATATCACGATCAGATTGTGATGTGTATTCGACGTGGACGTATCTGAATGTCTGTGTAGGTCGCTGTAAAAGCTTATAACTGTTCCATGTTATTTGAGCACCTGCGGTACATAGATTCAGATTGCGGTATTGTATGGCAAGAACAATAATTGTTTCAGTACCATGGAGCAGTTACCTACTTAAAAGGTCCGGCTATCTAATCATCTAAGAGCAAGTGTGCAATAAGCCGTGAACCCGGTTTCGACGAGTTGGGAATCTGTTACCACAGTCCGGCAGTATGTCATGCAACTATAGTAATCATGTAACTCCTGAAACTTGGTTTGCCGAGAATCCAATCCTTGAGACCATCAACTAGCTCAGACATTTGTACTTCCGTTGAAAGTTGCTCTTCAGCGTCAGCCGTGTGGGAGAAAAAGACGCACAGCTATCAAGAAATTTTCGCCATTGGTCTTTTTATTAAAATTAGAACACGTTCAAATTTCTTGTCATCATGCAGGTCTGTTAAGTGCGGAAATTGCAAGAGCTCTTTTCGCTTTGAGATTGCTTTCATGTGACATCATTTTCTTTTTGAATTCTTTAGGCTTAATCGAACGACAAATTTTTCCCCCTATTTTTGTTATTTTTTATTTTCTCTTGCACCTTCCGGTTTTTAGATGGCCTTCTCGTTTTGTCGATTCGACTATTTCATTTGTGCGTTCAGCATTCGTGTGATTCCCAACCGTCAGCTATATCTTCTTCAGATACATCTTCAGCTACC
>UZAM01010537.1:3466-17942 GCA_900618415.1 Soboliphyme baturini | reverse complement strand
ATTGTACGCTCATGTAGTTAGTCCTGTGGATCACACAAAGTAATTAGTAGATAAATACTTCATACTTGTAGACAGGAACGGATAAGCTCGCAAAAAGTATGGTATAAATTTTCAGTACAGCATTTCATTCTCCCTACCAGAAACAACCTTCGTATGCTCCGGTTCAACGTACTGAGAAACTGGTAATAAGACACTGAATTGAATTCAGTGAGAAACGCAGTGACATGGTGTGGCTATGTCTAGGCCTACAAAACCTATTTTCTTTCTGCGCTACGAACATATTTCAAACAGCTGTAATGGGTTTAGACTTATTTGTCAGGTACATTGTCAGGAAAGTATGAAGCCAATAAAATGGCAACACATCATCCATTCTGAGAATGATGACAAAATTGTTCATAAATGCCAAACTGGGTAGCATCATTATGCCTAAATTTTTGGGTTTCGTCCATTCAAAGGTGCTGATATGGTTAATTAAGAATAAACCGTGTCCTTTTTTATCGGTAGACTGAGATTATTTACTATTCCATAATTATTATGAACAATACCCTACCCAAAATCATTTCTTTCGTGTACGTGATCAGTGTTTTTCTCAGACAGGATTGCTTCATCAAAAGTCACAAAGAACTTTATCAGTCCCGTCTGCCTCTCTCGTTAGCCGTTTGATCGTTTCAGACTACCTGACAGACTTTTGCAAATACTATAGTGGCTCAGTGCGATGCACTCTGCCGTAATTGTCTGTCTCCCGTATTTGGACATTGCCCACATCGTAAAATTCACTGTTCATTAAGTAACATAATGCTTTTTTTTCGATCGGTTTAAGGGATGGTAATTAATGTCGCAAAGACACTACTAATTCTCAAACAAAAGCTGTTTTCTACAAGATGAATACATGAATACTGTCGAAACTATCAACCTTTCATGAGTTATTTCTTCGTTATGGGTCATTTATCACAATAATCAAGAATTGTTCAAAAAACTGAAATCCCTGTTTCAGGTTTACGCTTGGGGCCTATCCATTAACTGTTGTTTATGGAAGGTCGGTCATTTCAGGTGTGTAATAATTTTAAAAAATTTCAAGATGCGTTATTCAGCAATTTCACGTACTGAAGCGTAAGGTAAACGTTAAAAAACAGCAATAAATACCGTATCAGCATCAGGGGCCACGAAATTGAAGGTCTTTTCGGCGTTTTCATCGTCCTTCAGGATTATTGAGAAGGCGAGACTTTCGCCCTGCTTTTTGGTCTTCGAATCTTTGATGTACGAACAGTTAGCCCCCGTGACGACGTCAAAAATTTCTGACACAGGAACTAAATTTAATGGTTATAAATCGCTAGAATAGCGTAGCATAGAATATCGCACGTTTCCATTCCATCTTATCAGCATCTCGCGAACCTTTTTCATTACAGTCGCAATAAACGAAAGACTGTTCCGTTTGACATAGCTTCCAAAACCATGACTTCCCTGAAATCAAGCATTACGTAGCATTACAAAATATCGATGGGGGTGCAGTCTGTCATGTTCATGTCTCCTTGAAATCAATTTTAAATACCCTGCCTTGCTCGACGCAGGCATGATATGTTGGTTTTATGCACAACTCTCATGATATGCTGTTTGCTGGATGACGTGGACCAGAATGCTGAATCAACAGATAGACAGTCCAGCAAAATATGAGATTCGTAAATTTTTTCTTTCCAGCAGTACTGAAAAATCACGCCATAATTAAAGATGCTTTATATTACTTGGAAAAAGAATATCCGTAAGTGACCGATATTGACAAACAAGGAGAACTCAAAGGAAATTGTGCGAGTATTTCAGCTAAATATGAGCGGCAAATTTAATCGATCAGGGCGATATTGCTAACGTTAAATCTTTGGCAAAACAGATAAATGAGCATCGAACGGATAATCAGAGTGTGTTAAAACGAATTTACATACGAGTAACCTTTAACTTTAAAATACACAGGTGATGATGTAACATTTCTACTATTTGTTCTATCAGAGATATATAGTTTTATAAACTTAATCTCCTGAAATTGGATTCAGCATTACAGTTTAAAGTAATGCTTTTGTTCTTTGTATTTCATTTTTATATGGTTGATGAACAGGTCAGCAACCTAAGATTCGCTGTTGAAGTGATGCTGTTTGCGGAAAAAGCTAGTCACGACAAGACATGTTGCAAGGGCTCGAGAGAGGAAGTGCGGAAGGCGGGCTGCGAATCAATTGGTTACAGATGATACTGTAATCAGATGCCCCGCTGAAGAACCCGGCAGTGTTAAAGGGCGAAAATATCAAAGTCGACAATTACATTTACCTATGGCATAAAATCAACATGCGGCATTATCAGACTGGAGACAATCAACGAAGATAGAGGGCCGGTCAGCATGTTCCATTCCATCAAGGATGTCTTCTCGTAAACATCAGGAAAAAATTGCGCCAACTTCTTCAATTTTACCGTCCTGTGGGCAATGTTATATGACTGTGAGTCGTTGTCAGTCAATAAAGCCCAAGAGGCAGCTATTTGGCACTAAGAGAGACATGGAAAGAAGAATTTTGGAAATCTCAGGTCGCGACAGCATTTCCAACATGGTCATCAAACAGAGGACGGGGGCGAAAGAGGTCGTCGTCGAAAGCAGAAAAGAAAGCTTAGTTAAGCCTGGCGTGTAGATGTAGACAGGAAATGGTCAGCGACAACCGCTGACTGGTATCTTCACGGGCGAACTAAGACTTTCATGAAGACAGGAAGATTACAGTAGCCGAAGTTTGCGCTTGTAGGGGAAGCGGCTCGAAACCGCGAAAAATTTAATGTGTTGCGATTGGCTAGGCCAATTGATTCATATCTTATTTGACATAAGTCGCTGTACTAACTTACTGAGTAAGAACAAAGGAGCTATTTAAATTCTAGTTCGCAAAGCATGTGAGATTACCGTAGGACTAGTCTATTGAAAAAAATCTTTTGAAAGTGCCACTCCAATAAACCGAAGTATGACGGGTGTGTGAAAATATATGAAACAGGACGATGTACCTTTCTCTCTGATACCCTTTGATCCGGTACTGTATTTCGCAAACACTTGCCCGGCTTTCAGTATGCTTAACCGATTTTCCTTGATCAGTTCCTTCATCTGCGGCATCAGCAGTTCGCGTACTTCCCTTAAGAAGAACTACGAAATGAATTACATTAATAGCAGCAGTCACGATTACTTTATCTGAGGTGACTGAAAATCGCTTTCCTCTTTCAGCGAACGCTCTCTTTCCCAAGACTCTGCGATTTCATAGTAGTTATGTCGCTTTAATTCTTTCCTGAAGTTTTCAAATGTCCTTGATGAAGCCTGTAGACTTCTGACAATCTGTTCACGGACTACGGCCAACACCTATAATTAACTCGCAGCGGTTCATACACGGAAATTAATAGAATGGTTGAAACTTTTGAACAACGCTGTTTCATTTCTGATGTAATCAACCATAGTTTAGCAGTGTATATGCTATGAAATCTGTGAGAATAAAGGTTTGTGGCTTAAATTTTTTCAACCTGATCTGCAATTAGTGTCCGTCTCCAAGATAAACTACGATTTATCAAATATAGGGCATATCATCTTCAGATTATACCGTCCATTAGTTCAATCATTTCAGAGTTAACCACATATTTACGATAACACGCACAATTAAAGGAGGAAGATATTCAGCTTAATTTCTGCCTGACATGCAATCAATCATCCTCACTGTTGTCTGTCCTCCACGACAGTGGATTCCTGAAGAAACAAGTCAATTTACATATCAACTGCAAGCAGCAGTCAGTAGCATCTGAAATTCAGAAATAAACTATGTACGGAAACTGATTAGACCAGGTGCAAACATACGAAAGATAAGTAAATTATCAAGAGGATCATTTTTGCTGGAAGAAAATCAGCAAGCAAATTTTGGAGGCAATAACCAAAAAGAGAAATGCTTCACATCGGAAGAAGAATGAATAGGGATGAAAGGACTAGCAGTAATAAAACGGGAAGAGAAATATACCTAGGGATTTAGCAAAAAAGTTGGTTTACTCCAGTTCCCTAGAAAATAACCAATGCATATCATTACTCTGAACTATACGCAATTGTTGCGCGGCCCTCTTGTTTTTAGAAACCTGCGGAATCATTTAAGCAAGTCCCAACTTAATAGAAATTGGGCACCTACAATGCAAAGATGCAAAGCAACATCATTTAGTGGAAATGATAACACAACGTGCTGAAAGCATAAACTGAAATACTTCAGCTCTTAGAATTGTAAAAAGACAAGAACAGGCAGAATAGTGGACATTCTGGAGGTTAATACAAAACGTAAATTTTTTACGCACATACAAGATCCGCTTTTCTGGATTAGTATATGGAAGTTGTAAACTACCCGCATTTCTAGAGGCTCCAAGGATTCCTTAAACAGCTCATGATTTACTCCATTTTTCCGCATCAGCGAGTGCAAATCTGTATCACTGCGCTGGGTAGAACAAAAATGCTTTAAAGCAAGCGAATATGTATCGATTCATAAGAATATATACTCTTTTGTGATACAGCTGGGCATTTTTATTCTGTAGACGGTATAATATCATGGGTCTGTGGCGTGCTTAAACGGTTCTACAGGCCGTTAGGACCAATAAAACCGTGTGATTACGCCAAGTCAATCTGAAAATCGAAAGTGATGTTCTGCTGTAAAAATATGTTGTAGGTTTCACCAAAGGTGTAAATATTAGCTTACATTCCAATACTGGTCTGTTATTAATTCTTAAATTAATAAATAACAGGATCATTTAAAGCCCACACCTGAGGCTTTTTAGTAATTAAAATTACCTTCGAAATATCATCGTAAGACGAAGCACGCATCTCCTTCCAAGTCTTGTTCAGCAAGACGATACAGCAAGAAAACATTTCTTCGAACGGGCTCTCATGAGTGAAGAACATCTCATAGTACACTTGACCTTGTTCGGACGCTAAAAAGACAAACTGTAACGACGAACAGCGAGAACCATCGTCGAGCCTAACGTTGTTCGCCAATGTGTAGGACGTCCATCATAACGTTCACTAGTAGGACACCAGTTTGCACAAGGGGACACTCGCGACCATCGGTCTTCGATATATTCTCAAGAATGATCTGAAAACACGAACTCAGCAGGAAACTGCAATAAAGCACAGTTAAAATAACATAAGATACCATATCTGTGCAAAGATGGTAAACATCAACCTAGTTGTTAATTACCTTGACAGATAAAGCAACAAACAAACAAAGAGTTCCTGAGTAATGCGCACTAGTAAAATAGCCAGCGAGAGAGAAAGGATTTGCATTAACAGGGTTTTAAAGAACAGCGACTGATTCACTGTACATGAAGACAGTTAAACGATTTGCACGCTATTAACACTCTGTATTCAAAAAGGATACCCCTTGCTTAGAACGTGGAGCGAGCCCGCTTTCTCATTAGAGACAGTAAAATTCGCTCTGCTTCATACTCACTGACTATCCTTAGCACTTCAGGAGAACGACTGCAGCATTTCCACACCTTCTTTAATAACTTCAAACTAAATTGTTTACAATTTTAAGCTCCGGTTTAATTCTGAAAGCAGTTAGAAGTCTCTACAAATACTTTTCCTCGACATTTATTAAGGAAACAACTCTACATAGAAAGAAATTTGCTATCGATCCGGATTAAATTTGTATTAACTTTTTTCGCTGTTCAGAATCAAATATAACATAAAATCTAGACCTTTAGAAATTGTTCTTCGTGTATTCGCCAAAAGTAACTGATGCAATCAAAGGCTAAAAGTCCGGGAGGAACAACTTGGAAATCTTCGACCGGATTGTTCGGATTCTAAAAAAAACGTATTCATTCAACACTATAATCAAACAACAAGATATAACCTCAATGTCATTCCATAAAACAGTGTTCAAATAATTAGTAGTAAATGCAAATTAGTAAACAATGATATTTAGCAAAGCGTAAAGGAGTCGCTGGTATGGCCTATGTACAATTTTTTCAAGAAACAAACAGTTTATAAATTTAAAGAGAAACACTGAGAGCTGCAATGGTTTGAGCACATGAACAGGATGTCAGACAATGTACTTGCAAGATGGATAATTTCCATAATGCCACGTGGCAGGAGGCTTGGATATACAGAACGTTTAGCATTGCGAATCCTCGGAATCTAATCCGCGAGTTGTTTTTCTGGATCATGACGGGAGTCACTGGAAAAACTTCTTAAACGTTTTGCCCTGCAACCTGAAAGGAATAGCAGACTATGGAAATGAATTGACAGTTTGCTGATGTTGCAAACATTCTGAATAAAGGCATTAGTCAAATACGGCTAATATGCGGAGCACCCTAAAAACGATAAAGGCTGCTTGCATCCAGAAGCCGTTACCAACCCAGAACATTTGAGAATATTTTCCGTTTTCTAAAAAATGGTAAAAGCACCCTGACGAGATTCTGACATGGAACCTGCTCAAAGACCAGTCCATTCGCTTGTTGCGATATTCTGCAAGAAACGCCTGATACATTCCATTATGCGTATATCCATAAACCACCGCAAAACAATTTCTTCTTTGGCAGGAGATTAAATCGAGCTAGATGATTTGTAACAATAACTTGAAAATTTGAAATTGCCATCTTCGAAATTGGGAAAGCCTCCTCATACTCGACAAATTTTGAAGGATCGCGCCGCTAGTGCTTCTGCCAGTTACATGTCATGTTAACCAGGTCATAGTGGACCGTACGCACGATCACTCGATTCAGAAAAGAGACTAACTTGAACAATTCAGAACCGTTGACACTCAAGCGAATCCAAGTCTTAGGGCAAAGCTGTCTCCATTCAAGTCATTCTTCACCCCAATGTTCATCCATGGTTATAAATCATGAACCATCACTGACAAACCGTGATTTGAGGTACAAGCTGCCGAAATTGTCTCTGTGGGACGAATCGATGGGCTTACGCGTTTCGACATGGTCCGGAGTTCAGACAAGCGCAAAGTCTTAGTGTTCAGTACTTGCTTCTCCACAACGGAAATTAACAGCTGTCATGCTGTAGGTTGGTCTGACGAACGCTACCAGGAAGGAAGGCTAAACAGCAACTACTTACTCAACCGAGTGGTCCAAGACCTCTTGGACGGACAAAAATTACGTGGGACCAAATGTCTTGAAAGATTCTGCTACAAACTCAGGCAATTTCCTGCCGAAGCGTAATATCGAGAATATAGGAGAACCTGACGAAGCCGCGACCCGAAACGATAAGCCGTCATCGAGACTGACAAATTGACTGATTGTAGCAAGCGTATCTGTGCCGTCTTCCAAAATTTGGAAAGTCTCCACGTACTCAAAAACTTTTAAAGGAACCTTAGAACTAATGTTTCCACCTGTTTTGACAGTCTATAAATTATTTACATTATTTACTGGCTTTCCTTTCAGAAGGGAAACACGCCAATTACTCAATTTTAAAATTTACAAAAAATTAAGAAGCATATTTATTCTTGCCCCCGGAAGCAACTGTTATACAAGCAAGATCAGCAAACGGTTGCCTAACCCTTCAGTCTTTTCATGATTATCGTACATTTTCTGTCGCCTTTGCCATTTAATGAAACTGAACTGAGATGTCATCAAAAACGTTAAATACTTTTGCAGGAAATAAATGGAAAAACTAGAAAGAGAGTGAACATCACTCTTTTATGAAGAAGATTAATTTTACGGGATTGCTACAGCGATATAGACCTCGATAATGAGTTAAACACGGTTCGAAACATGGAACTTTTCTGTAATAAAATCCATATGTGAAGTAGTCGCATAATAAACATGAAAACAATACTAAACATGTGCATGGACAAACAAGAACTGTACTTTAAATCCAAGTTTCCGAAATTCGGTTCCCGTCGCAGCGTTCTGTCGTCGACTGGAAGACGGACTCCACGTGTTTCCAATTTTGTCAGAAACAAATTTCTTCAGTTCCATCAGTTTCTCTGCTTCCGGCTAAATTACATTTGAATGGTAATAAAAACACAGAATAAGTTAAGACTTTACTGATTTATCGAAGCAACTTCAAAACGTATTCTTTTGAAACAAAGTAAACAGTGTAACTATTGAATCGATGTCACATTTTACTTGGGAGACTAAGGAAGCTGGATGGCATTAATTTTATCACGATCTTTCAGTAAAAAAAATTAATTCATCAGTCGACGCAGCGAATTTGATGCAAACAGTAAAGCTGTCGACTGGCTCATCAATTATCTTCAGCTTCAACACTTGCTTATCATTCTGAGCTCATCAAGAGTGGACAAAATTTTCTTCAAAGAAACTACGCTGGTATTAATCCATCAAAGGTAAATGATTTTGAAATTATCATAACTAATAACTTGTTCTACTTCCTGTGCTCTCACCAATGAATCAGATTTCCCGTAGACTGTGCAAATTTCGACACTGAATAGGCTTCCAAGGGTTTCTAAATTAATCGCATGAGCATCGATGCCCAGTTTATCGTCTGGCTGCAAAATGAAGCTTAAAAAAATCAAAGATGCATAAAGTCTTATTGCAGGGTAGTAAATGGATGAGAATTCCATCCAACGTACATTATATGCGCTGGACAAAAGATATCACCACGCTAAATCTGCGCATCGACAAAATCGCAAAGCTCACAAGTTTCTTTCAACGGAAGCGTACCTATAATGATAACGGATGTACATACACCTAAATGCCTTTAATCCTTAGCCAATATGCCAGTGGCAGCTGTTCCTGAAAACTCTGATTTGATTGGGACCAATCACTGACTACAAAGTAAAAAATTTTCTCGGAAGACTCCTCAAAGAAATCAGACTTTTTGACAACTTTTGGAATATGGACGGCCGCGTGAATGATAGTTTGCTAGATACAAGCCGTGGCTGCCCATTTAATTTTCATGCGCAGTGATTGTCTGATCGACGCAAGAGCCAGGCTGATAAAAGTAGAAGTGCGTCAGCTGTTCTCGTGTTCGCGCTCTAGCCTCGCTCACAGATAACGACGCGACCAGAAAGAAACAGCTTGTCATCGAAACTAATTTCACCAACGGTAAATGACCAAGAAGGAACCATGTAAGCCTAACATCTGACTGTTGAACAGGCGCATGACCATGGTGAATTCGTCAAAATTGATGACTCATTGTCCCGTTGACAATGACAAACACTATAAAAGGGGCATCTCTTTGTACTGATATACTGACGAAGAAGGGTGTATCTGAAGTAAAACCATGGAATTACAGTCGAGTGTCAGACAACAATTCGACTGAGGCTCAGAATTAGGCACTTCAGCAGACAGTGGATTGTCATCGCCAATCAAGCTAAAAGCTGTTCGCTACTTTCGCAAGAAACAGTACGACCTTGAAATTTTATTGAACGTTATGACACAAGATTTGGACAGCTGAGGCATCACAATCAAAATACATGCAGTGCGCTGGGGACATGAGCTTTTAGCATCAACAATCAACGACACAGTCATGTGGCTTTCAGCGCAGACATGCATACCATGTTAAATCTTTTACATATTTCCAACATGTGAACTGATTATGCACACATCAAAACGTTAACATACTAATCGTAGTTGTGCACACTTAAAGTTTTGTACAGCGATTTATTTCCCAAAATAAAAATTATTTCACGCAACTTATATAACCTTTGCCTTGAATCCTTTTTGTCAGGTCGTCTTGACATAAACCACTACCTGTCTAATTCTAATAATTTCGAACAATGTGGTGATTGAAGTTTTATGCTCTCTTCCAAGATAAATATGGTAAGATCTTCAGTCTGAGTACCGCTGCACCAAAACGCTTTGCATTTCATCTCCGATGAAATCTGACGGATATGATACCACAGCTTATTTAATTGACTGGGTTTATGTGATCATCGTGTTGCGTTGTGTATATAAACAGAACTTCTCTTGTTTTTGAGGTCCGCTGTACGCGTAGCTTTGCAAAAACTTTGCTATAACGCAGATGTCACTGCCTCATAGAAGGAAATATTCCTCGTTGAAAGTAGATTTCCAAGAAACTTGTTCCTCTCGGTGTCTATCAGTTGACAATTTCAAGCTGATGAGAAACAAATGAGAACTTCATTGAAGCGGTTCAGTTGAACAGAACAGACTGTTTTTAAACTTTCTTGGTGACTGGCTAGTTGATGTTTTAAAATTCCTCCGCTTCGTGAACTGTTTTTCAGCACGGCAAGTGTAGGCCTGTTTCATTATTTTTGGTCTCGATTTTGTGTGCATTCTTGTTGATTTTTCACGCCTTAATAAAATTTTAACAACGTCAACAAACATGTCTTTCTCGTACTTTGCCTTAGCAAGCGATCAACTACCGTTCTGCATTCCTTGCACTGGATACTTACCTTTGGAAGGCAAGTCTTGCATTTTAGCGTCGTTAATATGCTTGTTCTGATTCTGTACCGGCACATAAGAGCTTGCTAGTTTCGTGATTTAGTGGTATCGTTAGTCTGACTCACGACTTCCGTGTTAGGTACTATTGAATTAGGAAAGATATGAGCTCCCAGCAATACACTTGAGGAGTACATTGCTGGCAACCGCATGCAGATGAGGAATGAAGCCAATCAACAATTTAGCCACAAGTAGAACAGTAAACTGAGAGACTTCAAATGAAATACCATCGCATGGGTAAGCCTGATTCTAGCCCTGGCATCAAGAGCATTGAGAATGAGTTGAAGAAGCACATAAAGCTGATGGCGGATATCTTCTCCCACATTCGTCCTTAGTATGTTGTTAATCAAGGCGTTCTGAACTGGCTTGCTGCAGAGGAGCTAAAAGATAGTCATCATGAGAATGATGGCTGCAAAGAAACAACGAAAAAATTTGTTACTCACCGAGGCTATGTTCTGATGCTCGCTTTCAGGGACTTTGAGGAATAAGGCGTTGATCAATGCAAGAACGCTATGCTGTACAAGCGTATCCGAATTCTCCAGATGGCGAACCAGACTTTCGAACGGTACCTGTTCATTAATGAGAGCGACTCTGGGACTAAACAATTACAGCAACCAGTCAAAGATTTCCTGCATTGGACTACTGCGCAGTATTTAGTCTGCATTCGATAAAATGCAGTACGCGGCAGATTAAAAAAAGTAAAACGGTCAGCAACCCTCCCAAGCGGTCAAGTTAATCAGCTACGCCACGCTGAAAGCTTCTCGTGGGTAGAGTTATGCACAAGATAGGTAAACACAACATTTCTGCATTCATTTCACTTGCACCTCCAAGTTTCATGGCTGTCAAATGAAAATCAAAAACAGCCACAAACGAACTCTCTTTATAAAGCACCACAGAGCGTGACTAAGGAAAAAAACGTAGTGCAAAATGAACTGGGTATCGTATTTCGAACAGTTTACATTTTTGTCTTGAAATCCAAAGAGAGGAGCATACTTCATTGGTGGAGGCTCGGATATTTGAGGAAAAAACTCCTGGAACTGCTATACGTGCAACCTGTACGGAGTAGCATATGGTGAGAATGAATAAAAGTATCGAAAACTGATTACAAATTTCAGAGATCGACGTTGAAATGTAGAGAGACATGCCAATGATCAACTGATAGTAGCAACAACTTCGACGAACTTATTCTGTTGTGCTTCCTCACAGAAATTCTGAAAAAACCAGCAGAAACTAAATACAGGATAGGTGGATTTTTCTGGAGAAAGAACTGGCTGCGCTGTTGTCTATAACGCGGTCTGACTTGTATTAATCAGACGCCATTTTGTTGTTCAATGAAACAACAGCCAAGAGACAAGCATAAACATTTAAAGCAACTGCGACGGAGAAACAGGTAATCCGGTCATTACCTGGAGTTTATAATTGCTTCCAAGATCGTCATCGCCACAGCCAGTACCTTGGGATGCTCCAATTTTGTTCTTCCTACTACGTATCCAGCAATCTAGGTTGAAATTTATACAAAAATACTAAATGAGGTTCAAATGATTTCTAAAGCAACTTTAACATTCCATAAAGAAGTCCTAAATTTTATGCTTACTGCAAGTTTTAAAACTATTCATCAACACCGGTTTGATCTGTAACTGTGCTATTACGACGAGTGATGCCATCAGAAAAGTTAGGTTTATAATAAAATAAACTAAACTGGGTGCGCATATCTACGCAAACTCTATGCTATGCCATATTGGATTTTGTTGGTCATGAATATGTAAACGTTTTGCCCGTTTCATCTAATCTCGCCAGATCCTTAACTACTTTGCGTTGCTACAAAACTTACAGCGGGACTACTGACAAGATTATACGGTCTATTTGGCTGCCGCAACCGCAGAAGCACAGAAGCATATTTTTCGAACGAATCCCACTGAACAAAATTCGAAATGCCACAATTCGATTCAAGAGAAGACTTTCCCGTGAATACAGCACAAGGGCACGCCGTAAACCACATATCTCGATTATGTAAAAGACAATAAATTTTCGCATGTTGGGCTAAACCATGAACTAACTAACCTGGTGGAGGATCGGGACCACTGGGAAAGCCTTCTGAATTCGCAATGTCATGATCCAAAAGGAGTACTGTCACTAAAAAAAAACGAATGACATGCAACGAGTTAAAGAACGCATTAAAAGGGACCCTTTACTATAGAAAGTAGGTATGAATAACATAAGCGTAGGCTGTTCGTTGGTTCAATCAAGTGACTAAAGACAAATTGAAAGAGCAAACTAGTCCTGCCAGTTGCGTTACCACGAGAGACCTCTTATTGATAGAAAACAATGTCTGCTCTGCTATTATTATATTTGTTGCATGTATTGCCTGTTTCAACGATTTCAATTTTTGAAATACCTGTTCTATTAGTTTATCAGGAGGAATGGTCCATGAAGAATCAGAATTCTCTACCAGGTGTTGAAAAACGCCAAGCAGGTTAGACAATGAGTCTCCTGAGACTGCATCCTTCTCTATCATATCCATGACGATCTTCAGACCATCAAACTTCAGGAACGTTTTGGCAAAGGTGGCGTCAGCACTTAAATTTGGTAGTATTTCAAGAGCGCGATCGACTGTTTGATTGGAACTGGATCTGAGCCATTGGATCAGCACTTCGCTCAACGTTTCCTGTTAAACGCTCAGGTAGATTAGTCATCCAACAAGTAACATGAGAAGTTCTTCACCGGCGAGGCGCAGAGACGAAGCACATCTCCGTTGACAATTTCGGTCCTGTTCTAAATTAATATCATCAATATAAAGAGTAGCAAATACTCAAAATGGACACCTAGTCAATTGTCCAGTTTGAACTGAATCATAGAAAATCATAAATTTAACCGAAAAATACTAACATTAAATATACAAACGTAAGAAACACTGAAACAATCGATACTTAAAAGACACGCAAGAAAATTACTTGAATCTTTACAGCTCTGAGTAAATTTGGAACTAAAAAGCTGAAATCGGCAATTGAACTACAAATTAGTTGATTAACATTTGTGACAGGACGAATGACCAGCAACAGCAATGCAAAAATGACCTGAAGTAGACGGAAGCCTGCCGTTTTGACTATGCTTTAGAAAAATCAGGATTTCTGTATTAGCAGCATGCCTATCCGAATAACGTGTGAATGCCTGCTGTGTTGCCGCTTGATCGTTTTCGGCTGCGTTCTATAGCCACTAATGAGAAATGTTAGATCACCAGACCTATGTAGCGCTGCGTACAGCATTTCAATACATGCCGGGTAGCTCGTATATCTGTGAATTGTTCAGCGTGCTAGAGGGTTGACATTTAGCTCTTTAGCAAAAAAAACTGAAAAAAGTTTTTCAACGGAAAATCACCGCTTCTAGCATTTCATATCTTACTGGTTAACAACCAGTTCAGATTTTAAGAACCCAAACCCTCAAGAATGCATAGAGTAATTGATGTATTTTTCGAAGTTCTACAATTTAGCCCAGCCGAGTTTAAATGCTGCCTAGCGCATCGACTAATTACGGATAGTATAAAAAGGCTTAGATACGTAGTTATGATTAAGTTGCGAAATAGGCAAGAACTTTTATGAATATTCAGTCTAGGGGAAGGTAATAATTGCACTAAGATGGTCAGGCTGTTTAATATGCTAGACCTGTGGGCAAACTTCTGGAGAGATTGAAAACCGTACTGTGACATGGTGAATGCAGCCGCCCATTAAGTAAGCATGTAGTAAATTCTGAAGGCGAGTTTCAAACCATTACGGATGGTCGCGAAAAATTTTACAATGGTAGATTCTGTACAGTTAATACGTCATGGCACTATTGTCCAATAATTCGACAGTAATTTGGTTACTAGTTTAATCTACATCTTATAGTTTCAGTTATTAATCTGTTACGGATAATAGAATTATTTAGGACAAACATTTTATTTATCATAAAATAAAATATTCTTTCGCAACTTCGCTGGAGCAGTAAACAATCATTTCACAGATCAGAAGTGCCATTTTCATCTCGTTTGGGTAACCTTGTTGCCCCCAGATCATTCATTGAGAAAAATATGCGCTGT
>UZAM01010536.1:4464-17942 GCA_900618415.1 Soboliphyme baturini | reverse complement strand
TTACGGAGACTTGCCACGGTCTCCAACCCTCCCCCTTTCTCATCCGGGCTTGGGACCGGCCATGGCGGAGAAGAATCGAACCATGAGAACTAATACGAAGATACACAATCCATAAAGCAGCGGCATTAGCGGCGCTTATACGCGGTCTGGCAACATCATGTATAGCTTCCTGAAACTTTACGACACTCATATCAACAACTTCCATAAAAGCTGTCTGTAAAATAGACGCAATGTCGATGGTACACCCGTTCACGAACGAGCAGGTACTGAAGAGCACCAGTCTGAGAAAACTATCAGATGAAGTCAAAGACTGGTGCCTTGATTGGTTTGGTATGAAGGAGAATAAGTTCAACAACTTTCTCGCATATAATGACCGTTACTGGCCGCCGACGCCTTGGATGAAAACGCAGACCTGCTTGCGATGGAGATTATGACCATTGCCACAACAATGAACGGTGCCTAACATAATATCAACTTAATGTGCCATTTCTAACTGACGGACATAAATTCTGATAACTCTGCTGCGTAAAAGTAACAAAATAGAACCCCGATGTTCTGAGAGGCGGTCGGTTCTGTATGTTCTGTTGACTTAAGATGGCGGGCAAAAGTTAACAGCGTGGGATCTGTCTTTTCTTAAATTACTCATCGTTTTATATTACGTTCTGTTTGTAATTGGGATCGTTAGGATACTTTGACCACATCGATCAGTAGGATACGTTGGTCACAACTTTGCATTTGCTCGCTTATACAGTTTTAACTATGCCGTAAAAGTAGGCTCTTTGTTCAAACAATAAAGTTTAGACTTCGACTTCCGTAGCTTTACGGCGTCGAAAGAGAACGCGGGCATTCATACCTTGCCCATTAGCGTCGGTACCTGCTTGTTTAGAATTATCAGCGAAGCGACAAAAGTACGATTGAGTATGGTACTGATCTACTGTTGATTATTGTTCACTCGGTAGATATTGTTATTGAGAACTGTGATTGCGGGAAAAATCACACTATACGGGCCTGTCCGGGATTTGAACCCGGGACCTCTCGCACCCGAAGCGAGAATCATACCCCTAGACCAACAGGCCACACATGGGTTAAGTCATCGACAAATTTTTTATCTTTATGGAGTCTAAAACCACTGCTTGAATATGATTGTCTAAGAATCCCAGTTTTTAATGCACAGGCATGAGACAGACATGGTCAAGCCAAACAAAAAGTAAATACCAGTGAAAATAAGACAGAAATTTTAGCTTCATTTAGAAACATAACGTAAAGCAGAGCGTAATGTAGCACAGAGCGGATTTTGCATTAGAAAGCGTATTCATCTCTACATTTGCCTTTCGGAAACAGAAGCTTGAACCAGTGATTGAAGTGAGGAGTGGGACTTCTAAAATTTGCAGTTTGGTGAATGATCCTAAACAGGAACAGAGTGCTAGCAACTTCTTTTGATAGAAACGACACGTATCGACAAAGTTTGCAATCCGCTGCGGCATCGTTAGGCTTGACAGTACGCTTAATTAATGACGGCACACTAGCTATATCAGATTTCTGTCGTCAGGTTTCTTTCGAGTAATTGTAATTAACTTTCAATGGTTGAATCGCAACCCGCTTGATGGCCTGCTCTAGCACTGTCACAACGTCACTGCTTTCTCACGCGACAAGCTCGCTGGCTGGAGTAAATTGTGTATGTATGCATCAGTTTGCCTAATATGCCCAACCTCCTTTTCTTAATTTCCACATCTATTCAGGTCACCTCTGCCAGGAGGAGAAGATAGCTACTCCCTTCGTGGTCCTGCCATTTAACCCTCAGTATGTTTCGAAGCCAACGCTACTTTACGCAGTTCAACCGTCGTTCTCGATTCTTCTTTAGAACAACTGACTCAATGCCGTACAACAACACTGATTTGGCAAAACAAAGTAGGGACGGATTTTCTTGGAAAGAGTAACTCCTTTGTCAGTTCAAATATTGGCCAAGTTTCCCAAAATACTTGAGGCAAGGGCGATTCCCCTATTTAACTAGCTGCATAGTACCACGACGGAAATGAGGTACCTAAACTGGTCAACCTCCTCAAGGGCTTCACCTCACTGTTCCACTTGTAGATCAGCTGCATCAAATGGATTCCGCATAACTTTTGACTTCCGGGTGTTAAGTAGCAGGCTGGCTTTAGCAGCCTGCAGCATAAGAAAGTTGTCAAGCTCCAAAAGTCCACTTCCTGTACTACTCACGAAAACAATATTATCTACGAACTTCAGGTCAGCAAAACATCAGACCGGGCATCTAGAATTGTGCAGTGGTCTTATTAAAGTCAGCATTGTTCTGGAGAAGAAAGTCTAGAGCAATGTTGAATATCATAGGCGAAGGCACATATCCATGTCGAACTCATGAGATGGTAGGAAACCACTTAGGAAGTTTTCCTTCAACTTTGCCAGCGGACATGGTTCTTTCATGCGTCTCTTTCACGACAGAAATAATGTTCTCAAGTATCCCATAGATTTTTGAACTTTTGCATCGTCGGACGACGCAGTGAATCAAATGCAGCCTCAGAGTCGAGGAAACTTGCAAATGAAGGTAAATGGAATTGCCGGCGATGCTCTTTGGTCCTGAGCAGAGTGAAAATTTGGTCAGGCACGAGTACCCACTCCGGATGCCTCCTTCCATCGGGCGAATTCTCCCATCGGTTGTGTGCCTCGGCCTTTCCAGGGTAGTCAAGGAGAAAAGTTTTTCAGGAGTTGACAGCAATGTGATAACACAATAATTGGAGCACTCGGTCACCCGACCTCCTTAATATATAGAGGCAATTATTCCACACCTCCATGTTACTTGAAAATGTTTCATGAAGCAGGGTATGGAACTTTTCTACGATTACTTAATTAACTTCGAATGAATTCGATCCACCTTGCAGGCCTTCTTCACGTTGAGATGTAGTAAGACTTTTTGGATTTCTAGCTTCGGATAAGTGCAAGAATGTCAGGTTTCTTTCACTTTAGTAGTTGGGCCATTTTAGCGCCTTCTTTTCATTAAATTTGCAGTGCGGTGCTGATCTCCGTTTCTATGCCATCAGCCAACAATGTCATGATTTTAGAGGCAGAGTCGACAGTCATGTGGAAAGCGTAGCGTGTAGTCTTTTGTTTCGTTCCCACAGAGTGGCACCAGTTTATCAACGTCGGAAGGAAGAAGGGTAAACGAAATTGACCAGATTTTAACTCAGAACCACTCAATTCTGAGTTTGACACTCTACAGGCTGAACAACTCCGGTCTGAAGCAATCTGCGGTAAATTCGTTGCACAAGAAATTAGATTCATGAATAAGAAATGGCTTCACCTCGAGCGAAATCGACCCCGGCCCCGCGAACACGGCATGCTCTAGTCATCTATGAGGTTATCTTTAGCAGCTGTGGCATAGCAGCGAGAACAATGACCAGATGACAAATAAGGAACTTCCTCTCTGATGATTTTTTGCCTATCCATTCTACTGTGCTCAAGCACTGTGGTTCCTTTTGCGCGGTCTATTTCTTTGGAACCATTCTGTTTCAATCTGCAAAATAACTTGATTTTTCATAATGCGTTACACTACAGTTAAATTATTTCCATACGCTATTCTGAGGAAAATCATTCGTTTCCTTGTTCTGTCTCACGGCCTTGAAGTTTCCATGACGTAGGCTTTTCGTCTACCACTTATGACGCCATATTCAGTGTAACGAAAATTTTCGCTGTCGTTACTGCTTCCTGTTGATATGCATGTGGGCCTGATGCAAATTCCTTACATCGCTCTAATGATTTTTCCGCGTTTCTCTCATCTAATTCTTGGCACAATGTGCCAGTTGTATGATAATAATCATGCGTGCTCCTTTACTCAACGATCAGCTTACATCGTAGCATTCTTCGGTTGACCTTCTCTTTCGTTACGTAATGCTTAATTACGGGTAAAAATCAGGGCAGTTTAGAAGGTGTGCAGAACAGTTGATTCGGAGTAAACGAAGAGGAACCGGAAAAAGTTTATTGCTAGGCATTGTCGGCTACGTTATAATTAGGTAACTCTTTGCTCAAGGCTCTTCAGTACGCATCATCTCCCTTCGGATGTGATGCAAAGTATGCGTAGCACTTTTCGCATTGTTATTTTCATTATCTAAGGCTAACAACATTTTAACAGTGATGTTGTTCAAACTGTTGATGTTTAATGTTTCAGCGGAAATTATATTTCAAACTATATTAGGCGTTGTTCGCTGCTGTGGCATAATTATATTCTTCGTTGCACCCGTCTGTCACTGCGAGGTGTTTCTAGTTCTTCTAATTAATCTTCCACCAAAAGAGTTCTATGAGCACCAGCTTTCGCTAAAGAGTAGACAGTGACCCTTACTTAACTCTGAAGCACTGTATGACTTTGATTGAACTCGTTTCACTCGAACAAAAAAATTTTTTCAGATAAGCAGGACTACTGGACGTACAACGGCTCGCTGACGACGCCGCCATGCTGCGAGTGCGTCATATGGACGGTGTTCTGCCACCCACTGAAGGTGTCCACTAGTCAGGTATGGTTGCAGTTTTGTGTATCGTCGTTATCCGCCTGTTTGACCTGTCGTCATAGATGAACGTGCTGCGCTCGTTGTTGTCGATGCCGATTGAGCGAATCGACAGTAGCCACCCGCAACTGGTGAACAACTTCCGACCGACCCAATCACTGAACGGTCGAATTGTCCGGCGATCGTTTCGCTGAACATTTATTTCGAACCACGTCTTGTGTCCTGTGACCGGTGTTCGTTCTCTTCATCTTATTTCGTAGTGATTCGTTTAAACGCGATGTCCAGTGGCTGCCCCACAAGCACCCACTTCATTATATGCACAAGTCGTCGATTGGTTGCACCTCACACTCGCGAGTCTAATGTTTCTTAGCGGTTTTTTGAAGTGAATTAGATCAACCCAGCAATTAGTTTACCACCGTCCGCTGCATTCACTGCACGTTGCTTTGGTGAATATTGTCAAAACCATGAAATTTGTTGCTTGGTCTAAATCGTCAAGAATTAAGTTTGTTCGTGATAAAAGATAAAGATATTTTATCATTACAGTCATCATCAGCCTTTTACTAGATAAAAACCTGTTCGACAATTTTTTATGTATAAATTTGCATTCGGATCGTGGCATATCCGCAAGTGTCTGAACAGGCCTTTGTTCAGTCCTGCCTAGGGATGCAGTTCTGCATCCATGCACTGCAGGTGCTCAATTACCATGGAGTCATGGCCTACTAAAATGGTCCCTAGACGACTAGAAGCAAGGGAACGGTGCACTTACGCCGCTTCAATTCAGTATCAAAAGAGAAAGTGCAATTTTCCATAGACTTCAGCTTTGTGCAATTTTCATTAACATTAATCCAGCGAACTACTTCAGTTCATCCTGATACGGATTTAGAGGTCTTTCAGCCAGTCGTTTATTGTATCTCGTAACCCAATCTAATGCATCTTTGGTCGAGCGATTTTAGGTTCTTCTTGTAACGTGCTCTGCCCATTGTCACTACAACTTCGCTCATGCAACGAAATCGTAGACTCGAACGTACGTTCTTGCCCATTCATTAAATTTTCTATTTTATATTGTTATTTCCAATGTGCAGTTTTGCATACTGCCTTGGTGATCTACAGTTATGAATGGCTTTGCGACCTACGGCCACGCTTCGCGCCCATAAGTTAGCAATGAACATAAATCGATCGAATACTTTTTGTTTCATGTACAGACATAGTTTCCCGGATAAGAGCATTTTCCCTGTTCCAAAATCAGGCCATTTTTTTCTTCTATTGACCATACGCAGTCGGTTTTCTGTAGCAGAGATGAACTGATTTATATAGACGTGATTTTATATTTATTCAAGCTTAAATTAGTTGACCTCAACAAGTCGCGTGATATAGTATTTCTTAAACGTGATATGAGACTTCGTCAGGTTCATTTTCAGCCCTATTTTGATGCTTGCATTGATCAGCTCTTGGATTCTTCGCTGGAGTTTTTCTGATGCATTGCAGAGGATCAGAATGATGTCCGCAAACTAAGGTGACCTAGTAATGCCGGTTTATATTCAGTCCCTGATTTTCTCAACAAAATATCTTGGAAACCTCTTTAGGTTAGATGTGTTATTGCGTCTTCCTGTCAGACGCCCTTCCTGATTTTTAAATTGTTTGTACCCGTATTTTATTATGAACCGTTATCATAACGATTATGCATTGATATAAGTCAAATCACGAATCACTGCCTGTGATATCAAAAAGATTAGTTGGCTATTGCTATAATCATGTGATTTGTGAGTTACGGTGGAGCGGTGGGGGTCACTCATACGACACGTGAATAACAGCTTTAGTGGTCGGTTCCAGCCCGCGATTGGTTTAATCATCTTTGAGCTAGGACTTCTTTCGATTTATATCTTATTCGTTCAAAGATGCTTGAGCTTCGAGAGTAATGCAATTTTGTACTTGAGGTATGGCATATCGGTCATTTATCTGGATGTTACTGATGAAATTCGTCAACTTGATCTCCAGCAATTGCTGATTCCAGACATCGGCATTTGCGACTTTTAATGCAAGTTGCTATGGAAACGAAAGAAATTTGAAATTTATAATGGTTTGGAAGTCGATCTTCATTACACTTCCACCATGGACGCTAGTTGTGCCACCTCGCTTTAATAGATTTCATGGGGCAGTGTAGACCTCCGTTTCAACTTTATAAGATCACGTTGATCGCCAAACTGGTTGAAATGATAGTGAGTTATCTCTCCCTCGTTGCCATGTACCATCCGCTCAGCATATTCCAGATTTTCCTTCTTGCAGCAGAAGATCAGTCTTCATTCAGAAAATAAATGGCATGAAGAAATGACTTCATCATGCTATTTCCAGTAAGTAACTCGAACGATAGCTTCCAGTCCTTCCATTTGAGTGTCAAGTTGAAGAGTGATTCTCCTAAAGCTAAGCATTTCCAAAATGTGATTAACGCATGATTGTTACGGCTTCGCTAGCCGGCTAAGGATTCACGACAAGTTTTATGGTTACGAAGGGTACGCTCGATCGTCCGTTGGCCCTCTCATATTCCTTAATTTTCTCGTTGATAATTTTTCACAGCGTCAACACCGTGGCTGGATGCGTAGAAAACAGATATGTGATTAAAAATATAAGCTTTTGGCGTTAAAATGAATGCATCTTGTGCAATTCTGCAAGGCGTCCTTGCGAGTGACTTTTCCATCAAACCAAGTAATGAAATATTTGCTCCTTCGAGACTCGTTCGTCAAGTACTAGTTTCATTTAATCGGTCAAAAACGGGTCAGCGAGGTCACTCGCGGAAGCTCGGCTAAAGTTACAATCGATTTTACGGCTCAGTGCAACATCTACCGGAAAACCTATCGTCTGAATCATTTTTTCAGGCGGCAAATGTAGCCATTTTGTTCTTGTTGCAAGCACTGTACTATTTCTTTCTCCTGAAATGATACTCGCTTATCTACTCAGTCCGTGATCTTCCGACGGTGGGTCCTGCGTTATACTGGTTGAGATGCTATGCCTGACCTTTTCTTTACGCTGTCACTCAAAGACAGCTATTATCCATATGTCAGCCTTAAATAACAGACCGGGGTTGCTCAGTCGGTAGAGCGCCGAATTCAGAACTGTTAATTCTCGAGTTGAAGCCCCGGCCAGGGTCACTCCCTTTTTCCTTCCGAAGTTGATTACTAAGCACCTCTCTGTGGGAAGGAAACAAGAGACTACACGCTACGTTTGCCGCATGGCGGTGGTCTGTGCCTTTCAAATCAGGCGTTTCTGGCTGATGATATGGAAATGGAAAGGAGCACCGCGTCATCAACTTCATTTAAGGAAAGGCGCCAAAATAACCCGATCGTGGAAGTGAATGAAGACGGACATTCCAATGGTGACAAACTTTCTTTTTCATTCCTAAATGACATCTGTCTTTCATTCGCCCTTGATAATCTCATCGGTAAGTCTAATAAAAAGTTTAGTTGATTACAACAAAAATTTCGGTATCATGCTTATGCATTTCGACGTCATTAATAGCGTCAAGACATTGATTCTGAAACCATTAGTTCTTTGAACCATGGTTTCAGAATCAAGGCGCTAATTTCGTTTACAACGACGATAACTGATGATAATGATGACTGTTCGTTGAAACCGTTTTGACGAAGCAACTATCTTCTTCACTGGTTTGACATTACTGCAGTTCGGTACGACAGGGCCAAGCTTGTTAAGACATACCTACAGTTCGACGCAAAGCAGATGTTACCAACGAAATCTATAACGACAAAATGTATTTCGAGCCGGAAGATCGGTAGCAGTCTGTCAAACTTTTACGTTGTTTTTATACTGCACTTCAGTATAGCCTCCAAAGTACGCACAAGAGACCTTCTCTTGAGAACAGTTTTATAGTACGAAACAAACGTTTTATATAACATAAAGACAGAAGCAGTGGTGGTGATGTCATTAGCACAAAGCCTGTACAGGTGAAACAAAGCGGACAAAGTATTTACACACAGACAGTAATCACAGCCCGAAAAACGAAGCAATTTATTACAACAAAATTACACCAGCGTGGAGTATTTCTTGTCAAATACGAGCTTGTCAGCGTTCCCTCCGTCGTGAGTACTTTGTAGCGTGCCGCACAGCCACGAGTAGACGCCATGGACGAAAATCGACAAACACAACAGTATGCCGACCGACACGATGACGCTTATTGACGTCGTGGCGACAGTCGAACCTTGCCGTTGGCCGACCAGATGGACATACATGAGTACGGCTAAAAGCATGACCGATTGGCCGATTGAAGCATACTGCATAGACAGAAGAGCGGCACCGCCGGCTTACCAAACAGGAACATGACTACGCCGACGAAGAAGCCACCAATGGCAAAGAACCTTAGGTACAGCGACTCGTTGCGGTAATAGGCGATCCTAAAAGCGGCTAGCATTAGTCGGGCTGGATGCCGCTCTACACGAAGTGTCGTAGGGAACGACGACAGACTGGCACAAACCGCTACTATACCGAATCGTCGCGTCCTTCCTCAGCTTCATCAGCTTCAGACAAAAGTAGCACTCCATGAAACAGCACATGATCGAGCAGATCGAGCCAACCAGCGTGACGCTACAGAACGAAGAGCACAGATCGCGAAGCACCATGATGGAACGTTCCGTGATGATGACCGAGCCATAAACTATAGAAAAAAACAGCTGAACCACTGATCAGTCAGTCGACGAGCGGCACATTCACAAAGTCTGATAGCAGAATATTCGCCCAAGAATATTCGACAAAAATAATAAAATTTCCTCATGCTAAGACAATTGTTGACCCTCAGCAACACGCTGGTCCAATATGTGTACAGAGCGAAATTGGCAGCAGGTGTTAAATTAAGAAATAAAACAGGCAAATCTTGCGATAGTAGTACGGCGATTTATGGCATACTACCGGCTAAAACACTTCGACCTTTTGTCTCACGGGGTAACACCTCATGCTCTTCTGATACTATATCTTTGCTCCAAATGAGGTTGCTCATTAACATAGAACAGGAGGCAACTAAGAGTTTAAAAGAGTCTCCAACTGGCCGAGCATGAGCAGTTATTTCACTTAAAGGAAACTCTTTTACATAAAATGACTTAATGCAGTTTACGTTAAGCTTTGACTAAGTTTTACATGCATGAAAATCCTCTAGAAAGTAACCCCACTCCCTGAAGCTAGTTCAAAATTCATGAAATGCGATGGTGGCAAAACTAGCAGCATTCGAATTAGGTGATACGATAAACCAGAATAGAAAGGACCATAGTATTCATTTTTATGAATACTATAAAAATGGTACTGGGTCAGAATGCGAATCCGTGATTAATGCATCTTCAGTCAGTTACATTCATTAGCCTGTGCAAAAAAGTGTTGCTATCAGCATAAATGCACACTTACACAATATTACTCTACAGCCATACAAAACAATGAAATATCTACATACAGAAAGCTGATGACAGTTCAGAATATTATGTATAAGTAACTGCTTTTGCAACTTTGGTTATCTCAGAGTCTTTGCGAGTAATTTTCCGTTCATTGATTGTGCGGTTCCTAACAAAGTTCTGCCCGTCATGTCTTACATCTTTCACGCCAAACTGATTGCCTTTGTTGAAATGCCGAGTGATATTTTCTCTTCCGTTACGTCGAAAATGAGGAGTTTACTGTGAAAGAATTCTTTCTGCTCTTCCATGAGAATGCAAACCATCGAAGACTTTCAACATCGACCTCGAAACTGTCATGTCAAATCGGAATTACGCATTTTCGAAATGAAATTGACTCAACTTCTTGCAAAGTCAAATAATTGAATAGAGGGCAAGATGACTGGAAAGCAGAGAAATCAGTTTGAACAAGTTTGTTTGGCGACTATGCTCGTATGCTATCCGTGAAATTCCCCAGAGTCAACAAAGTGGCATCTCTTGTTAATTAAATTCATTATTCAGCCATAACTTGTAAACGCTTATTTGTAGCAGCGAAGTCGATTCGTCGAAAAAGGTGAGCAGGTATGCTTAAGCTCCGATTCTATTTTAAACGTTATTAGTGAGATCCAGTGGAAAACCCTGTTGATAAGTTTAATACGGAGAAAGTTTTCACTCTGTTGCACATGGAGGCATGTGACAGTTGGTCTGGGGACAGATTACCATGATGTGACTAATAACAATTTCTCATGATGAAAAAAGCCACCGCCTACACGCCTATAAAACTTATCGAAACTAACGAGTAAAAATTAGACATCAGGTTAATTAGGATTTTAGGAGATACTGATATCTAACTTTGCAACTAGGACGCTGAAAATATTAGTGGCATAACTTATCTCGCAGCCTATGCGTATTAGCCACTATTTGTATACTCAGTGAAAAGGTTTCAGCCGAAACTCACCAACACTCTTAATAGAACCTAATGGAGAATATAGGTACCCGAGGTCCTAAAACTCAACCAAGTTCAGTTCTTAGTTAGTTACCGACGTTGCGTTGTTGGCAGTCACGTCGTTACCATACAAATCTACAACTGCTCACAATATACTGAACCCGGCAGCTTTGATCATCAAGATGGACATGTTTAAAGATCTGAGCAATAAGACCAACCAATCTGACAGTGTCTCAGATTACAACGTTCGTTAAAATAAAACACTGTCTTCTCAAGCCTTTAAAATACCACATGATACGGGCAGATGCACTTCTACTTATCCGGTTTAGACGTAACTCGTGATCACTTCCAGCAAAGGAGGTTTCGCAATCACCTACTATTTATCCTTCACTTTAAAAGCAATACGAAACGAATTCGAACAGGAAGGCCATTAATAATCAACACAGAAAGTCCAAACGTTTTGCGTGTATGTACCGACAGACCGTTGTACGCATATCGAGCATATTTGAAAGAATCAATTAAAATGAGGAACTAGTCACCAGGGAATTTTGTTTGCGTACGACCGACAATAACTTCCATTTAGACTCCAACTGAGTTCCAAACGATCGCTGCCAGTTTGTCCAAACGATAGGACAAAGGGATAAATTAATGTTTCTGGAAGGAGTTTACTTAAACATTTGGCGAGCGATATGCCTGAAAACTTATGGTCGCTTGTCAGCGCTAGCTGCATTGCGCTACTTGCCACTTTCTTGGTATTGACTGAACTTTTGGTTCAGGGATGATGTGGTCATGATCTGGTCGACCGTTCGTGTTACTAACCATTTCTGCTGCAATTGATCTGGGGTTTTTTGGACAGACTGAAGGCAATGTTGATTTCGTCAGCGGGAACCTTCGTTCGCTTCACTTGACAAGATCTTTCAGGACTTGAAGTATTCGTTTGACCGGAAGTCCTCTTGTATATTGCTTAGCTTTACGGCCAGTAATCTTCCGTAGGATGGAAAATATCTTATTCAATCATGTTCTGCGTTAGTTTATTAAAAATTTATTACTATGCATGTTTTGCTGCAAGAAATAAAATTCCTTTTGTGTAAAAGCATTTTAATTATAACGCAAACCTATATCATTAACCCGAATTTGTATGGTCAACCTGCGAAAGTACTAAAGCGTAAAACAGTTGAATCAGCTTGCCCATGTAACATTCTTTCTTGTATGAACAAACATGGTACCTCCCATTTTACAATAGCCCTTTTTCTAGAGACAAATAGAAGCTTTCACAGGCTCCGGCTCGCAAATACTGCATAACAAAATTTGATACAGATGCCACGCTGGGCCAGATGCTCTGCGATTTAGACCGGCTGCAAATATTTCGACCAAACAGTGTTTGTACTTTCTCAGGAACGAGGCGCTCCCTCAGTCGATACAGAGACACATTAATTCTGAAATGTACCAGTACATCATGCTAAGAGGTGACACGACATTTATCCTAACACTACTGTGCTATCGCTTCATTAGTTTTCACGTGCTCTTCCTTTAGACCACGTGTGATAGGACAGACGAATTCTCATGCGATCTCGCGTGCAGCAACACTTGCAGCTGGCTAAGAGTAAAAGCTTCAGACAGAGACAAACGAAACAGAGCTCACCATTGTTCACGAATATCAAGAGAATTAACGAAAGGACAGCCATGATGCCTGCCGGAAAGCCAACGGTGATCAGAGACAGCAAACCGTAACAAGTCTGTTCGTGGTTGCGACGACTGACCAGGTCGCTCCTTGAGCCAGGGTTCGACGTGCTCTGGTCGGCGACGTGAGGCATAAGCAGGATATTCGAGTTACCTTCCGCCTGTATGTTGATCAGTCCGCTCTCGGGCAACTTACACTGAACACTGTTGCGCACCGAAGAGAGGTTCTCAGATGGTGACATCTTCACATCGCCGTTCCTCATCGTTCTGCTGCCGTCGAACACGGCGTTCTCGAACCACGGGTCAGTGACAACCGAAGGCGAGTACGGTGGATTCGACCAAGCGCTGCTTCGTTCCTGACCGCTCTGCTGAAACGCCTTTGGTGAAAAACGGTTGTAAGTCACGGAGTGAGGTCCGTTTCTGGAGGATGGACTCATAAGAACCGGATTATCTGGTTTTTCTTTCGAAGGTGAGGGAATATATTGATGTCGTAGCATCACTACGTTCGTCGTCTTCGTAGCAACCTCCAGCGGTTTCCACAAAAACCAGTCTAAAACCACAAACTTATTAGAGAGAGAAACGCGGTGTCTACAGAATCACGCTGCCTCAAAAGTTTTTGCATACAGACGCTTTGTTTCGAGATTTCACACATCTAGCGCGTTCGCCGCGAAAGCTGCACGCACATCTGCTGGAGTGACAGTTTCTTCGCCTGGAGCCCGACGAAAAGATGGTCAGAAATACATCAGAAAAATCGATTACATCGAGATCACAATTGAGACGCTTCGCGGAAATGAAAAACTTTATCTACTGACCAAATAGTACCTACCGTTAGAATGATCAACAAACACAGAGGGACGCCCTTGGCGCCAGTGTCCGAGTAGCACGTGTATCGCGAACTCCTCATCGAGCTAGATAAACAGAAGT
>UZAM01010531.1:0-14306 GCA_900618415.1 Soboliphyme baturini | reverse complement strand
AAAGTGTGAATCAGGAAACCTTTCTGTCTATACAAAATATGAACACAGAAACGAGTTTATTCATGGTTTATGGTGTACGACGCGTTGAAGCATGTGATATTCCTGACCTGCTTCCATATAAAGTTGTATGTTTTGCTATATAATAATTTTATTATAGAATTATAGGCACGGATCACTATTTTGTTCAGTTTCACGATAACGGGCAAATTGGGTTAGTCCAAGATTTGCCTTTACAGATCGAAGAGCAGTTTCCTTTTCAGAATTACGAGCAGCTGTCGTAATTATTCCCTCACTTAGAAACCTTACTGTTTCAAATGGACCTAAATGTCATATCTACTAATGATTAAAACTCTGACTCTTTTTTTAGTTTCAAATTATTCGTGAAATACTAGCGACTTAATATTTAGATGCACTGTCAACCTGCATTCAATGCCCGCGGTCTGATACCTTGCACATCTATTGTGATAAGGCCAAGACGCACTAAATTCATCTGTTCTTCTTGCTGTTCTCCTCTTCCGGGCTTCAAAAGTGAGGTTTTACAATGCAAAACATTTCATCTCCAGGCAGCCGAAAGTTGCATTAATGATCACTCTGATTAACTAGTAACGGATTCTAGTTCAACCGTTCGATAGAACGATTAGCTGGTGGCTAAGTTGTGACATCAGAGCGATTATGCACTAACTGCAATGCACAAATGGTTATAACGCACAATATTGAAAATTTTTCTCTTGCATAATAATGTTCATAAAACGTTTGGTACCAGCTTATTGAAGCGAAGCTAAACTGCGACAAATTTCCAAGGCATGCATCTCTATGAAGACAGTGAGCTGCCGTATTTTTTAGTGTTCACTCAAAGATGCACGGTTCGTACTGAATATCAAATGGTGACATAAAACTGTGCGCAGCTTTTATTATGCTTTAAATTTATATTTAACTTAAGTTTGACACAGTTACTCCAAAGTATAAATGATAAACCCGTTAGAGGGGTGCCTACGGATAGTGGCATACCTGCAGGTGTTCCAACAGGCTTTTGTTCGGTCCTTCCCAGTGATGTGGTTTTGCATCTATACAGTTGAGGTACCCAAGTACCATCGAACCATAGTCTGCCTGTGTGTTGCCCTATCCAGCTAGAAGCAAGAGAAAATGCCATATGCCGTTTTAATACGGTAACAAAAGAAAAAATGTTAAGTTATAAGTGAATTCAGGATGTTTTGCATGTTGATTATACTGAATTGTTCACACAGTTGTTTCAATGGCAGTTGGATAGTTATTCGGCACTCATGCGGAAGTGACGACCCCTTGCGTGCTAAGTGACCTCACCTTTTCCACTTCTCTACAAGCTCTCTCGATCAGATGATCAGATATGATTTCTTTTACGTGATCACTTCTTCGTTCCATCCAACTTCTTATCAGTTTTGTCCGCATACCTCGATCGATTGTGCACTCAATTCCTAATGCATTTCCCTGCCTGTTTTTAGCAGGTGGAAAGTGCCTAATTCTCGGGGATGCAGTAGCAGCTTCAGCCCTGAGCATAAGACTGTTTAGTGCATAAATAATACTTCGAAGCTTTCCCGTAGATGAGTATCGTCATATTCCTTTGAATTAGATTGTAATCTATAAATTTACAAATAACGGTGTTTTTTGCTGAAGTTATTTGTTTTCTATATTTTTTCCCGTCGCAATTTCACAAAGTCTCAGATTTTATGGTACAGCATGTGCTGCAAATTACTGTAACTTGTACTTAGCCGCAAGACAAAAGCTTGGATGCAGAATTCTTGTTTATTCGGTGTATCGGTTGCACCATTTTTAATTTTCACCTAAATGTACTTTGAATTAAATTTTGTTTATATAGTGTTCTTCCTGTTAACTTTATGATTCTGATCAAGTCACAACCCCAATACGATTTAGACTGGTCCTTTAAATGGAGCTATTTACGTAATGTTTCAATCTGCGCACAGGTGGTTTGCTACTTGAGATACAAAATAGTCATGATCCATTTTTGGGTTCAGAGTGGTCGCGCATTCCTCGATTCCTATTTAAAATCTTAAAAATAATAAAAATGTTGCACATAATTTATAAAATTATAATTGTTTCCCAAGGTCTAGATCTCCTAGAAACTTCTTTTAAAACACACTTTTCTCACTCATAAAGTACCACAGGTACTAATAAAAATTGGCTTTTAGCGGAACATATATTGTTTTCTTTACTTTTCTCAAACTCCTTATACTTTCTCAGATTTTGATTTGTCAATAAAGAAAAATGTTTCACATAACACAGCAATTTTTCAGAAAATGGGATTAGGTTTCATTTGAAACTACTAGTCTTCTCAACCAATGATTTGAGGAGCAGTTTTGGTGATTGTGTATTGGAGTGCCAGAGGGTTTGGTAAATTTGATTCAATCGGTCAAGTATTTCCTGCATGGCAGTCACTTGTTGCGCTGCTGTCGTTTGTCCTGTGTTAATATCGTCAGCATGGCACCATTTGTTGTTGTCACTCTTTAAAACGCTCACTGAGATTAACCAGGTCCTGAACGTTGCTTGTCCGCTGTCTCTACTAATAAAGCCGTCTATATTTGATCAGTATAGCTTACAGAACAGGCCGTTCAAAAAATATTGCTGATATGACTATTGGACTTGCTCAGCTGAAGTCAATGAGGTGACCTGATAAAGCACGGATTCTAATGCTACTTCTGGCTTTCTGGAATAAAGCGATGTCTGACTGACAGATCAAGAGCTGCAGATAGAATAATCAATAAGTGATGTATGTTGCATTTCCGTGTGAAATCCGATCTTTCACATTCGTCAGCAATATTCGTAATTTAATTTTTAACGCGAATACAATGCCGACAATTTAAGATCCTCATAATGGATTTGGATATACTTCCAGGATAAACACTGCAACTGGTAGCTGCCGGCTTTGCTTGTCATGCATCTTATGCTGCAACTTTCAACTCTGCCGCTCTTCCAACAACGTTTCAAGGGTAGCCGTTGAATTCCAGTAAGTTATAAATACGCTGCCTTTACGTTCGAGGAGTGATCTCAGAACAGAAATGATGGACTCATTTCATTAGACATTTTGCTACCCCTGCTTTCAGCACCAGGCTGTGATTTAAGCAATGGTCAGTGTGAGTGATTTGCGCTACAGTGACGTCTGTATTAACCGTTAGGGAAACTTCACCGTCCAAGGACGGAATTATGCCGCTTTACTCTTCCATCATCGCAACTTCACTTATGCGGCGTGGTCGAAGAATGCATAAAACGTCCACTTCGAAATCGAACTCCAGAATTGTCAGGTTCGATTTCGCCAAATGGCAATTTTTGTCTTAACCGTTAACCGAATATTCTTGACCGAGAAATTTATTACATTCTGCATCAAACTGGGATCCAAGAGGTTCCGGGTTCGAGTCCGGGCGACTATCAATTGTCTTTCTTTCTTCCTAAGTTCATAAATGAGTACCACTCTATGGAAAGGAAATAAGAAATTGCACCCTTTGCTTGTTACACGACTGCTGTCGACTGTGCCTTTAAAGAAAGGCACTACTAACCGATGATACGGAAATAAGGATCAAAGTGAAACCATTGACTTCATGAAATAAACGGTGCCGCAATTGCCTCTTCATGAAAATGCAAGGCAGATCCACATGCCAACTGCTACAAACATTTCTTCCCTCTGCATTTCCGCATTTTATACGGTTCAAATGATTTAGAGGCGTGTTCAACTTGTTGTTGTTACATCTTGCGAATATTTTTTACGCATCGTTACCAAGCTAGCGTAGCTTTTCCGTACCAAGCTGAAAGAATGATTTCCTTAAATTTTGCCATAAACCTATTTGGATACGGTTTTCCCAAAACCGGTAATCACATTGCTACTACACCCGTAGGCTTATGCGCCGTTCCACTGAATACAAGGCAGGTGTAGTCCAAGCAGAATTGCATGCATTTGAGAAAGTTAATCATTGACAGCATCATATTTTCTTAATATACCGCAAGCATGATCAGCTTTCCTTTCGTCGATTATTCATGTTGTTCAATGGGGATATTAGTGAACAGTCGAAAACTAACTATGACCTGGACTTCTTTTATGTGCTCGCGAAAGAACTTTTGCTTTAAGTAAATGGAATTCATTGTCGCCTAAGTTTTATGCCTACAAACGGCTTCACTGAATCCGTAAGGTATTTTGTCAAGTTCAAGCTGGCGTGAAAACGTAGCCTACGATCCTTAATAGAAGTAGATTACGGCATACGGTTCTAATGAGCCTCAGGTAGTCGATAGATTTTGGGCACTCTGTTTACGAGCTAAGATCGTTGCGTAGCAATCTCAGTTTCCATTCAATGGCTAAAACTTTTTCGGTTTATTTAACACGTTCACAAATTACCCATTTCATTTTCTGTAGGCATTTGCATTTTTACATTTCGCCTCCATTCTTCTGCGGTTCTTGAGATCAAGGTACCATATAACATTTTTGCAAAATGGGCAAATATCGATAGCCAACTTTACAGGCAAATATGGCAAATTTGTATCGTCCATATCAGTAATGTGGCACCTTCTTTTCAACAGTCTTCGATCAATATAGAGGTGGTTCAAAAGAATGATTGGTTGCTTCTCAAGCACTGCAAGGTTTATAGGCACCGCGGAATGTTAAAGAAAATGCGGGATACTATCTAGCCATTGAGTTTCAGTTTGACAATAATGCACTTCCGACAACCTCCATCGTCACACCACGGCGAGACATAGTCATTACCGAAGTTGAACGGTACAACTAGAAGACAAGCCAATGGCCATGAAAATAATGAAAGATGTTACCCAGTAAAATATCGTTGTTTGTGTATATGTAACTGGCAGTTTTTCATAAAAAATGTAGTTCTTGTGTTAATGTATCGCTCTGCACAAACGGTGACGAGAATGGAGAGAAGCCGAAAAGTTGGAAGATCCACGGGAGCCTGGATGGCTCCATTATATGATTTATTAACCATTCTACCTGGTTCAAGACTGAAATTCTGAAATACACCGCCAGGAATTTTGTCTTGAAACAGCCTATGCATAGTGACCCTGCGCTTATGGCGCTAGGTGTTAGGAGTATTTATTTCGCAAGCGTTTACAGTGGCCATGTTGATTACATTGATGTTCTGTTCATGAGCACAGAGACGCTCATCAAGTTTATCCGACGTAGAGAACAATTTTATATTTAGCCTGGTTGTAAGATGAAAAAAGGTCAAATGTATTGATCGTATATCTCGATGCCTTGATTTCGTCGTCAATTTGAATTTCTTTTAGGGCAATCACGTAGATGTGACGAACCGTTGAGCATTTGCGAAATGTAGTCACATTTACGGTATGATACCTTCGATACTAACCGACAGAAAATAGTATTGGGTAGTGCTTTGCTCGGAAATACCTTAAAAGTAAGCGATGAATTTTGAGTAGCTCTGAGAATGTTCGTGAGGGCTTGGGTTGTCCTGAAACTAATGTTTGGACATAGGAGGAGGACTTTTGCCGACTGTCGTTGGTGGTGTAAAGTTGCTGCATCGCCTAGTTTGTGTCAATAATTAACAGTTTAGCAAATAGTTTAATATTTAACAAGTTGACCGTAATAATGCGGTCGTCATGCAACATTATTTAGAACCGTAATAATAAAATCTAATTGGAACTAAATCAAGAATATTAACTTGATGATCGCTTGCACAGTACAGTTGTCTTCAGCTATCTTTAGCTGCCGTAGTTTAATCAGTCATTGTGCATGTCAGCGAACTGTCAGTAAGATCGGGCTTTACATTTATGTTCCAGAGTAAGCTGCCCCTAATTGTAGCTTTGGGTAACAAAATACTCACAAGGATTTGAGGTATCAGCCTGTGTTTCAGTAGCTTAATGCCAGCAGCTGATCAGTTGACTGTTGTTTACGAAAATTACTTGAAAAAGGTTTTTGCCTTTACGCTGTGCGCTGTTGACCGTATATTATTGACATGTGCGTGTATAGGAGAAATATGCTTATGTAACAAATTAATAGTGGCACAATAGAGTAAAGTGGAGAGGGTTCGTCCTTTATAGTTTCAAAATCTCTCGTTCGACGAGGTCCGCGAGTTCTGCTGATATGCTTTGCTGATCGCGCTCTACAATATATTGCATTTGTAGCGTTTCATATTTTTCGAGAAGATTACTTGCAAATCTAGATAACTGCGGTTTAATTTTAACCGGTAATTCTTCGGTGGGTTTGAGTATCGTTTAAAATTTAACAGATGGAAATGTCCATTTAATAGCTGGCATTTCGAATTCGCACGGGAAGTATTTCATTTTGACGGCATGTCATAAAAAATTTTTCCCGTATGTGTTTCCGAAATAGAACTTTGATCCTGATTTGTGCATGGTTAGGTTGGGCATAGTAAATAAGAGGTTGCGAGTAAGAATCGGTGAATGGTGACTGACATGGGAACATTTTGACCCCTGTACCATGCATTTATCAGCCAAGAAAGCTGGTTCTTGTTGACGACTAACTGAATCGATTATAGTGTGTTTTAACAGTTGCTTTAACTAAAGGTGAATACTTTTTTTAAAGGGCATGGCAACGGACTGTTTTCTCTTCTGATCGGGAGGTCGTTTTGGTACATTCGATAGTCGTTTTGATGTATTCGTCCGTAGAGGTACACGGAGTTAACAGTACAGTTGTGAACGATGTTTTCATTAATTCTCCCTCGAAGTTGCTCATTGTGGCAATCAGTGACGTTGTAAACGCGCATTTCCACTGTTAGAACGTTTCATTTGTTGTGTTGGCATTATTCTAAGCACTTTAACGATTAAGCACCGGTTACTGCCTACAGAATTTACTCTCCGAATGCACGTCTGCCTTTGCCTGGTCCACATTACTTGGCGGTCTTCTGTTCGACGACTGTCGTGTTTAGTTTCACACATGAAGTTCGCCGGCTGGAGTATGGTTGTTGTATGCTCAGCCAGTTTATCTAGAAGAATTACCTTCCTATTTAAGTCTCTCCCTTTTTTAATTACGACATCTGTGCCAGAAGAGAATAAAACTTATTCCTTATGTAGTTCTACCATTAATCATTGGTTGTGCATCTGGTCTAATGCTGTTGTGAGCTGTTGTATTTTTCGTCTTCTTCCCCAAGCTGTGCAGCAGTCTTGACTTGTCTGAAATACGGTACAAAATGGTGTACTAGAAAGGCTGCTCGTTTGTCGGTCCTAATATTGACCCTGTTGCTAGAAGCGAGGGCAGTTTTGCTGTTTGGCTCTGATGGAATGGTGCCATCGCTGGAGATGATGCAATCGAGATTCTTAAACTAATCAACTATTTGAGGCCCTTCACCTCCCTGTTCTGTTTATAAATCAGTTGTGCCTGATGGCTTCCTCATAATTTTTGACTTCCAGGCGTTAAAGAAAAATCAGGCTTTCGCAGCTATTATGTTGAAGCAGTCATATGTGTACTCTTGGTCAAGAAGATATCTAGCCACTTATTTTGAACAGCGCTTCCCTTATAGAACTACATTCGACTTAGCTGTTGTCAGCATTGTTTCAAAGAAAGTCGATGGGGATAGCGAAATGCAGTTTTGAAGCTACACGTTCCTAGTGAATTGTAAGTTAACTTTTCCCATTGCTATTCTTGGATTTTGAGAGTAGTCATGGTTCCATACGCATATCTTTAAAAGTTAGAACGACGAGATTTGGTTCCCATAGCATTTTAGGATTTTTCAAAACTTTGGGAGATCTATTGGATTAAATACGGCTTCAAAAATTGAAGGAAGTGGAAAACCAATGAAATTAAGTGTCGCCATTCGGTTGATTGTAAATCATTGTTTTCTACGTCCTGAGGTTTAAGTGAACTTATGCGAGTTTCTTTCAATACAACTAGCGTTTCTACTGTGATGCTTAATGACAAAACTGTATTAGGATTGCATGTGCATCCCATGAACATATCCAGCAGAATACGTGACACTATGTTTATGTAGTCTCTGGCCAACCGTAATTTGTCGACGACAGGAACGACACGCTCATGTTTTAAAAATAGTAACGAATTTGATTAATTTGGCAGTTCTTGAGACCATCATGTTAAATAATTATATTTTGACATATTCTTGTTGAAGACTCAAAGCGAATATCTCATCTCACAGATGAGGGAATGTAACACATGCTGCTATGTTTTAGGATTAAGTAGTTCAAACGTGGTCAGACGCTTTATTATTACAGTGGAATACTTTACTTTCCGTCGGTTATGGGATATTTGTTTTTTTGCGCCGCTAATATCGATTGGTCTTCCCCGTTGGACCTGGCATGCGTACGTAGATTGTAGATTAAGAATGGTATTAGGAGTCGGAAAACAAAAGGCGGAATTGCATATCCTTCTCTTGGAGAAGCTGCGGGAAGGTCGCTTACATGCTCTGGCAGACTACGATCCACTGTGTATTTTTGGTAATATTGCGACGTGTAGGTCCATTTTCTGACGTAACAGAGCATCAGCAGATCATGTCATGAACTCGCAGTGTTAAAGGGGTTCTTCATTCACAGTCTTCATTTCTTAAGTCATAATAGAGCCTGCCATGATGGTGAAATTGAGGTTGTTAGGATTTACCTTATAACTGGAACGTCGTTGCGACTCCTGATATTTGGTCATTTTAATGATAAAATTTGTTTTGTTTTATCAGTTCAGCATGGCAGAGAGAAAAGAAGATTTACAGCTACCACTCTGTTCTTTACAATGATCAGGTGATGAATTAAACAAACGGATAGATTCATTGATTTTTCAATATTTTCTCTAGACTTCGTATAAAGGGTCGCTGTTTCTCACGTCATGCTGCTCTTTTCGTTCGCTCTTCGAAATGAACAAGCAAAATTTGTTAAAGAATAATGAAGATCATGTGACAGCTACTTTGTGAACATCACGTCTATCTTCATTTTCATGTGAAACATTCCACCCGGGTTTTGATAGGTTTAATCATGGTCTGCTTTTGAAGTAAGCGA
Organism: Soboliphyme baturini; assembly: GCA_900618415.1. Classification (NCBI taxonomy): domain Eukaryota; kingdom Metazoa; phylum Nematoda; class Enoplea; order Dioctophymatida; family Soboliphymatidae; genus Soboliphyme; species Soboliphyme baturini. The sequence continues at coordinate 5,345 of UZAM01010531.1, read as the reverse complement.
TGCCACAAAGTGGTTGCACATTTCTTTAATTCAGACACCGACTTCGGCGTCCTTAAGGAAATTATGAAATCGCTTGACAAGATTAAATGCGGCTGAATCATTTTTCCATACCTACTCTTTTATTCTTCCTGTTATTTCTTTTCTTCTTTATCTTCTCACTTCAGTTAGGCTTTCTCCTCTTCGTTTTCTTCTTTTCTATTTTCAGATTCCATTTGACTTTCCTTCTCTTGTCCCTGCCCTTCATTAACTTCATCTCTCCGTTCTGTTTCTGTTTTCGCTTATTGCTCTTGCTCATTTTGTTTGTTCTGTTCTTCATTATCGACATCTATTTTTTCTTTTCATTTTCTTCCTTGTTTTCTTCTTTCCGTTTTTCGTCGTTTCCTTTATCCTTTACTTTTTCGCATTTTCTTCCTTTCTCTGGTGTTTTTTTCCATATTTTGCTTTCCTTTTCTCCTTTTCTGGTTCTTCGATTTTCATATTATATTATTTTTACTTCCCACGATTTTCATCTTTTACTTCCTTCTAATTTTCGACACATCCTCTTATTTGTCCCATTATTCCTTGTTCTTGTCCTCCCCATCCATCTTCGTGTTTATCTTCGTGGAACTTTTCTGCTCATATTTCTTTTGCTTAAACCTACTATCACTCCTTATTCGTGCAGTTGTTTACGTCCGCTTTCCTTTTTCTCCCCCAACTTACCGTTCTTGCTCTTTTCCACCCGTTCCATCTTCCACTCCCACTAGTTCATGTTCTTCTTCTTCCTCTTCTTGTTTATCTATTTATTCTTCCTATACTTTCTGGTTTTCCGTTTTTCTGTACTTCTTCTGCCTATTTTTGTTTTACTTTTCTTCGCTCCGTTTTTCACTTCATCCTTCTTTTTGCTCTGATTTTGCGCTTGTTATTTATCGTCATCCTCTTCTTTTTCTTCCATCTCTTTTTGCCAGTTCTCTGTTCTTCGGTTTTTATATTCTTTATTTTGTTGTTTTTCCGTTTCCTTCGTTTTCCTCTTCGATCTCTTTTGTTTGTTGTGTTCTCTTCATCTTGCTCTTCATCCTTTTGATCTTTTTTTGCATTCATCTATCTTTCGTTTTCTTCCCTTCCTCTTTGTTTCCTCTTTCTCTTCCTCTTGCACTTTTTTCTTACCTTTTTTCGTTTAGGCTTGTATGATTGCTTCAACAGTTGCCTAACCAAACTCTGGTTAGTTGGGTCAACAGTGTTGTTCATATTTTCTATGAAAATTCTTTGTACTCGAAGGTTAACCCGCTAGTAAACTCAAACGGGTGGATTACGGACATCGTCATTCTTCATCTATGTACCCTCTGAACAGTTGATGAAAAACGGGTTGAAGTCAATGCGATTTTTCTTTTCCGCTCCCTCTACTTGTACTATTACATTATTACACTATCACTCATTATACAGGTGATATAACAGTCTTTGAAAGTATGCACAGTAAGCAGGACGGCACTAATTAATGCATTATTTGTCCATGTGTTGCTTACCCGATCTTTTCGATCAACTGACCTGAATCTTGAAGCAGTGACAGTTCATGAAAAGCAGTTTTATCTGACATGACATGTTTACCAAATTTGCTGCTTTTCATCATTCCTTGTAGATGCTGACGCTCACGACGATTGGGAGGTCAGTGAGTCACCGTTTGTGTAATTGTTCAAAAAAATATTTCTTCATAATATAGTATATCTTTTGAACAGAAAGTGTCGCCTCATTAAGCAGGCCAATGATAAATGCGAACGGTTGTTAATGGATGATAGAAAATACTGTCTTGATGCGATTTGAATTGTAGCCCTAGAATAGAAGTAAGAAACGTAGAGGTAGAAAATCTGACTTATATCGCAGTGCAGAGTATTACTCGTTTTTATGCTCATCTAGGCAGCAAGACACTTTTGTTGTTTCCGGCACCGCAGTTTACTGGCAGTATGTTAGTCATGTTTCTCTGAACGCCTGGTTTAGTTCAAAGATGCAGGGTAACTGATATCCAGAACCTGTTTTGGCTGTGAGGAGTGTGCTCAGTAATCTTGGCATCTCCATCTAACCTTACTATTCATCTTCAGCCACTGAACATTTTCATTAACGTCCTGATGCTTTGTAACGCTGCCAGGTTAATTGAAACACCTTCTGGTTTTCATTCGCCTGACTATTACTGCACATCTGTTCAGCTTATTTCCACTAGGTATTATTTGTTTCGCCTAACTTTTTTTTGCTGTAGGGCACAATGGTCCGCGAGAAGTCCGTGTCTGTCGTCCAGCTATGTTACAGCTTGTGCAAAACATGTCTCGAGGACCAACCTAATAAGGACGAATGCTGCGAGTTGGCACTGAAGCTGCTGAAGCGATGCGAAGACGGCTGCAACGATTCGTTCGTCGTCGGTAACTCGCTTTGGCAGGAGCTGGACGATGCAGACAGTCCGCTGTTGGAAAAGATCCTGAATTGCCTTGAGGTAAATATCAAAGAACGATGAACTATTTATTCTATTATTTCCTTCAGTTAGTGTTTGTGTAACGTTGTCTGATTGAATAATCGTGCACTGTAATTGACTGTACTATTTAAGGGTAGAAATTGATCAGATGTTTAATCGTATTGAGCTTTTCTAATAGGTAATAGTTTATGCAAAGAAAATCAGGGGAATAGCTGATTGTGAGTGGTAGTGACTTAATGACTTAACTATCCAGTGGCGTATGGACTTTTTTAAATTTAATATGGATTTGTGGTTACATTGACCGATTTTAACAGTTAATCTTTTTTTGTACAGTAGGTACATTGCGTCATTAGAGGCTTCTATAGATCAGAAACTCATATTGAATTTGAAGAGTCAAGTTTTCACTTTCATCGGCATGCAACGAATTCATAATATATGGTCAGTCAACTTCGTTATTTGTAATGGTGTAATTAAGTTAATTGAATGGAGATCGTTGAGAATGGTCAGTGGAATTAATCATATAACTGCTGGTTTGGAGGCTCGAAGTCATCTTGTCAGTTGCGTTGCTGCCGTACAAAAATCAATTCGATGACAGCGCAACAGGCTCTTAGATGATGAGGAGTTCATAAAGTCACATCGTTTGTGCATTATTTTAGAGTAAGACTGACAATTTCGCTTGTTTGGGTCATTCAACGAGTTTCGACTATACTGTATCGTCAGTCTATTTGGAAATGTTTAGCTAGGCATTTGAAGTGTTACCTGAATCCTCTGTACATCGTTTTCATTTTTTGAACGATGTCGAAGGAAAATTTGGTCAACAGTGTCAAAAGTGAGCCGTTAGTACATAACAGAATTTCGTCGTGAGGTTAACTGAGCATTGCTAACAGCTCCTTAACAACTGCTTTACAGGTTATTCTGTATTCCAAACGTTGTGCCAACACTAAAGACTGCTGCAGATTCCTCGATGAGAGAAGGATTTCAGTAACGTTTGTCTGAATACTCAGATCAAATCCTCCCGAGAGTAGTAGAAAAATTCAACTCCATTTAAATATGGACTTTAACATATTTTTTAAAAGAATGGAAATGTGAAGTCATTGCGTCTATTCTTAAAGGATTGGAAGACCGATTTTTTCAGCTACTGTAATGTCGTGCTAAGTTAACGTTTGGGAGACGATTCGCTTGTGCCATTTTGGGAAGGCTGAGGGAAAGTATGGATCTTAGACATCAGTCAGAGTAGAAACAAGTTACGGACGAATTACTCTTGCTTTGATTATTTGATCGCCTTTCGTCGAACAGTCAGTGCTAACGATTCCTGCTCTTCTGCTGCGTCACACTTTCATTGACTTTAAACTACATTCGAATTTTCATAGTAAAACCTCATTGAAGATAAAAAAAGAGGCCAGACGATTCTGTTTATCGCTGCCACAGTGAAACACACTAAGGAATATTCACAAAGGATATAATTCCGTATAATTCCTCAATGAAAAGTATGTGAAGGATTCACCACATTAGGAATGTAGTGCGGTACAAACAGTAAAACACATCCTAGATTCCCGTCGCATCATGGTCATTGTGGTGAAACAAATGTAGTCAACTTGGCTTCTTCGGATATGGCTATCGATACCAAAGTTTGAACTCTAAAACCATTCTCTATTTCCGTATAGTGCAAAAGATCAATTCACTTTTTATTTGCATGCGATGTGCCAATCTTGAAATGTTAGGAAATACCTTAAGACATCGTTTCCACTTTAGAAGGCATGTTGCATGTGCGCAGCAACCGCGTGTGCTATCAAAGCGTCATATTTATTGTGTCTGTTCTTCGTCACCTGGTGTAACATGATTATTTTAGAGATGCAGCGAACCTGTGTTAGTGGTGCTCTTTGTGAGGCTGTTGGATGTTTACGTGAACCGCGTACCGAAAGGTATTCATTTACTTTAAAAATCATTGCTCAGTATCAATAGTTAAAATAACTAAAAACGAAAGTTTTTTGTTCGAACATATTTGGAGAGAAGAGAATGTTCGTTTGCAAAGTATTGCTTCTTAAACCGAATAAATCTAGAAAAGTGGAACATTTCATGTTGCATTACCTGAGCTGTTTTATTTTTTATCTGCAATCATTGAAAAGTACATCATCAGAAGTTAATCGTTTTTGCCACTTTGCGTGAGATTTGCTTGTATCTAGTGACTAGTGCTTTCAGTTCACGGGGAAGGGCAAAGCCATTGCTTTGTGAAATCCATATTTTTTCGCTGCGTACAAATGGAACTTCTAACTTTTTGCGCAACCGTCGACATCTACGTACGCATTAGGATATCCTGCTCATATAGGATAGCCATAATGACGTCAGTTGTTACTTTACTTAGCCAATCCTTCATTACCGTGTTAATAACGTGTATTCATTTTGTGCAAAGGAATCTTGGCTCAGTGTTTATTGCGATATGACTGATAATCAACGGTTTAAACAGATAGAGAGGGAGATAGTGGTTTGCTGATAGGTGTCAATGCCGCACAGTGGCATCTTCATCAGGGTGGTCAATTATTGACCCAATTAACAATCATTCAAACAGGTAGCGACTCAACACTTCTTTCTACACCTATTTGAACATTCAGTATTTTCGTGAAACCGTGGACTAAGGTGATGATGAGCTGCTGTGCGGCATTGATGCACGTGAATAAATAAAGGATTTATCGTCATCTTATTAACTGTTTCCTTGAGCCGTGTATCAGCAAGCACAACAAACCATTTACTATCAGTGTTTCAACCCTACCAGTAGCAGTCTTCCATCGACTACAGGGCAGTATCATACGCAATATAAAAGCACAGTTTGCAGTGCAGGTTTGCTAAGCTGGTTCATAGAGACTACAGACTGATTTTTATGCTATGAAACTATTAAATGGGTTGCTGCAATTAT
>UZAM01010529.1:0-11587 GCA_900618415.1 Soboliphyme baturini | reverse complement strand
GGATTACTTACGCCTTGTCATGAGACTGCCATTAGGCGTTGTGATTTTCTGTGATGCGGCTACCTTATGACTGCCTGTTACTAGTTATTTTTTCGCACCTAACCTCCATATCTAGAGGTCGTTTCCCTATTGGCAACCCGCAGACGTGCCCTATGGCCAGCGACTTGACCCACTGGGAAAAATATGCTATTAAGATAATCATGCTGATCTTACTGGTCTTTTTCTTCGCGTAAGTTGCGATAATTCTATGGTTATGAGCATTGGAGCTCGGTCTATGATTTGGACTTTCATTTTAACGCAGTGTTTTTTTCTGGATTATAGCTTACGCTGTTTATTACTCCGGATAGTCGGCTATCAGGGAGATGAATGCGAAGTACAACCAAGAGGGGCGCTTGCATCCGACAGCTGGCCATACCCCTTGACTGATCACATCAGAACCCAGGTTTGAACGGGTTACCTCCGTTGTTCTCTACTCGACGAATTTCTGCCCGTTTCTCAGTTGGTTACACCGAAGCAACGTGGGCGAATTCCTTGCCCAAGGAGATTAGTCACTGAGAGTATTTCGTTTCTTTATCAGGATTCGAACCCGCACCTCCGGAGTTCGAAGCCTGCCACGTTGCCACTGTGCTCTCGCGGTTTTACCCTAGCTAATCGATTATTTCTATGGCCAGCAATCTTTGAGAACATTATTTGGCCTGAACGATGAACATTTATTTCAATTATTCATCTGTTCGTTCAGTCGCTCATTCATTCATCAACACATCCGTTCATTTACTCACTCAGCGATTCACTCCCTCACTCATTGATTGCTCATTCATCACTCGTTTATTCGTTTAATCATTCTTTCACTTGTTCATTCTCAATGCGCTATTCCTTTGAGTAACAGGATAGCAGCCTCATGAGGTTTCTCGGTGGCTATAGTCTCATTAAGCTTGACTTTAAGTATAGCAGTGCCTTGTTTTTAACATATTCGAGCCATTTGATCCTCGAACTGTTGCGTGGTCATCTTCTGTCTGGCATTCCTAAGAGAGATCGCCTTGTGAGTTTCTCCTCGTACAGATTCAATGCGGTTACCGGAGGACAGAGCGCTGACAACAACCAGCGGTCTGTGTCAAAATGGCGGCGCCTGATCAGCTTCGCGAAAACGTCCCGTTACGATCGTGATAGCTATCGAAAACTTCCACATTTATCACCTCACAATCAGAAGAAAGAAAAGATGCAGTTTCAGGTTGTTCAGATAGCTACTGATAAACGGTTAATTTTTAAAATGAACTTAAATACAGCTTATTTATCACATCAACATTAAGTTTATCGTAGTTGAAACCTAAGACCAACATTTCGTTCATATCTCACGGCTGTTCTGTAATCAGTTACTTGTTTAACTGGATATGTTATTTACAGGAACTGCTTGCAGCGAATCAGGAAGCGCTGTGCCAACTGAGCAAAGAAAACGCCACATTGGTAGAGGAGGTACAACTACTAAAGCAGAAAATTGCTGAAAATGAGGAAAACGCTAAAAAAGTGGAAATTTTAACTGCCGAGGTAATTAAAATTAAAATTGCTGGATGCAACTCATAAGAGATCTACGTTCATTCAGTGCTTGGACGACAGTTGTTCATTAGACTTGACGTATTCTGTTTTGCGCTGATTAACATGTTCGGGCATTCGAACTCATAGTTTATGTTTTGCGAAAGCACAGAAGAACCGGCAGCGTTTTGAACAGTCAGTTTCTGGTGACGATCGAGTAATTCATTCAACCAAAAGAGCTTACTGCTTACCTCAGTGGGAAAAGCACGTACAACTAGCACCGACTAACACCAGCAATCACTGACCCACTTTTATAACATTATGCATATAATGCGCAAGCAAAATACACAACAATAAGGAATAGTGAATACGAATTGGTGGATATTGAATTCATTTATGAGTGAACATTAGAATCGATTCGAACAGATTTCGCATTTCGCTTTCTTCGTTCTGCAGGCTCATATTCGTCTCCAGGATCACAGATTTTCTGTATGCTTCGCTCGTCGCATCGATACAGACATATTGAGACCTTCTGTAATGAGGTCTCCTAGTGTCTTTTCGAATAGCTCGACACATGGAGTAGAAATGATCGATTAGAATAGATTTACTAAGGTTTATAATGAATCTTGCTATCTGTCCCGTCACAACGTTTACGACATTTATATAACACAGCTGACCTGCTCTGCTGGCAATTTTTAGAATCGATCGAAATTTGCATAGTTCTTTTGTACGAAAAAAGAAGTATACGAAGTATACTGGCGAAGCATTTGTAGTTAGATGAATTATTCAGGTACTGAGAACTGTTTCCTGGTTCCTTTGACGGTTTGTAATGAAGTTAGACGTTTCAAAAAACAGTTGCACCTTCTTACTTTCCTGAGTACATTTTCTGTGTGCAGTGAAGTGCAGATTTTTGTCTATGGTGACAACAAGATAGTTTCTATTAATAACCCTGTCTATGCATTGCTTCCGCTGTGAAAGTGAGGGGACGATGCACTTGGTTAATCCATTTTAAGAATGTTTATTAAGCTGGAATAAACATGATTTTGTTCTTTGGTTCTTTATCATTAATGAGCGAGCCATTTGCTTCTGACCAGTACTGAATAGAAGCGTATCACTGATATGTACGTCTATCACTCTCATACATGGTAGCTGTATCTGCTTTAGATATCTTCTAGTAGTAGGAGTCCAACACGCAAAATACCGTAAAATCCGGCTTGAATGAGATGTTGCTTAACTCATATCAGGAAACAGATTTCTAAAAGACATTGAACCTATGTTTTATTTTGCATGTTGAAAGATTTTTCTGAAGAGTGATTTCAAACTAAGGCATTAGTTCTTCACCTGGTTAAAAAAACGGAATTTTCGTCTCAGATCAACGATGATTCAGCAAAAATTTGAACTTTCGATGTCCTCCTAAATAAGAACGACCTTTGCTTCGACGCCACTCTCGAAATATTCAGCTGAAACCCGTGCTACCGCGGCATGCACAGTGTAACCGAGCAGCAAATAAAAGAATTCCTTAATGGGACGAAACACGGTGAAAACCTGCCATAAACCAGAATCATTTTGTTAATAATGCACTATTAGACTAGACTGAAACAGTAGTGAGGTTTCTGCTACAAACCTTCAGTGAAGAATTGAATGAGCGATGCGATCCGCCCTAATCAAGGTGAACATTTTTCACTATTTCAATTGATATAGCAAAAATACGATCATGAGTCATGAGATAGACGGACGGAAGGTCAGATGATACACTGCAGACGCGAAAATATCCGCTAAGGGGATACAGAAAAAAGAGCACTGTTCACGTCATTTGAGCATACAAAATAATGTACTTCGGTATAGAGGGCAAAACACGAAAATGATTATCGTGTTATCATCCTTTTGAATGAAGGATTATATGTATTAGTTGCTCGTGAAACCGTTTTTAAGCGATCTCTTTTCAGGTATCCGAAAAGGAGCTATGTCTCTGCGATGCACAGGCTACTATAGAAGCTTTACAGCAGCGGATTGTAGAATTTCAGCAAAATTGCGACGATCAGCAGATCCTTATAAAAGACTTCAGAGAGAACATGATGAATCTTCCAGCGGAAATGGAGGCTGGTTTGGAGAGGACGAAGTTCGATTCGGGCACCTCCATGTCAAGTTCGACCGAATCGAAGTTACTGGAAGAGGTGGATAAACGAATACGGTATGAACGTTGTCAACCGACGTTGTGAAATTACAACAGCATGCTTGATGGTCGCCTTTCAGGGAAGAACAAGAAAAGTGGCTTGCCGAAAGGGATGCAAAGATCGAAACGGTCAGACAAGAGGTTAAAAGCGAATTTAAAATCGAGGTTAAGTGGATGTCTCATTTTTCTTCTTCTGCATCTTTGACGTTTACGCTTTAACCTTAGATGGAAAACTTAAATACCCAACTGGAAGCCAAGAGGAGCCTCATTAATGACCTTCGGTCGAAAAACGATGCTGCGATGCAACACCAGGAGGAACTGTGCGCCCAGCTATCGGCATTCAGCGAAGAACTGGATCGCTCAGACACAGTCAGAAAACAGTACGAAAATGTTCTCGGCCAGCTTCATGAAGAAAAGGAGAAGAAAAAGGTAAATTGATTCAGCTGAGAAACGGATTGAAGAAGAGGTCACACACCGATATTGCCATAATGTCTAATGCAAGGGTTGCAATTTTCCTTGACCGATCTCGTAACTGACTATGCAGTATGATAACTAGTATTAAATGTCTACTAGTGTTTCATTTCTAACGCCGCTTTTAAACTATAAATGATATTTTAACCTCAATTAAATCACTGCTACATTTATCTGACACGTACTTGTTATGAGTGCACCATGAGCGCATGTCCAAATTCTTCCAAATTTCTGTGTTCTACTCTCTACCTTTAGCACTGGTGAAGTAATTTCATCACCACGAATAATCCCGTAGTGGCCGAAATATTGGTACTGCTTAGGTCAGTGTGAAAGGGTTTTGTCTTATTATTATTGTTCAGTAGTTTATGAAGCTATTTAAGCCAAATCGTATACTGCTGTTCAAACTCAGAGTAGTAGTGGTAAAAACATCGCTAGAATGCTGTAGTTAAACTCGAATTGTTTGATACTTGTCTTATTGTAGAAACTCGTTGACGAATTCAAAGAATGCAGATCTACTATCAACGAGCTGATTAACAAGCAGAAAACGGAAATCGAGGAACTGACTCTGGTGGTGGACGCACAACGCCAGAAATTGTCCGAAATCGAGCCTCTGGAACAGAAGCTTAACCGTAGACACGATCATAAATCTCGTAAAGATGTGAACATGCGTTACTATTTAGAACTAAAAAGCGAACACGCCAACTGCGTACACCATGAAAAGTTATGCAAGGAACTGCAGTTCGACGCTTATAGGGAAGAACTGCGATCGATGGAGGAAAAGATTGGGCGGATGGTGAGGAGACGATTCGCCTTCACAGACTAACCAGTGTTGTCATCTGCGTTTTGCTTTGTTTACAGGACGACGAGTGTCAAGCGGAAGTGCAGTCGCTGAGAACTGAAGTTCACAAAAAAGATCAACAGCTGTGTGAATTAAATCACAAAGTATATGCGCTGACCTCAACGCTGGATGAGGTGAACAAGGAGCTTGATCTGAAAATGCAGGAGATCTTGAATGTTCGTAACGAAACCCATGAATACATCAGGTAGACTCTCAGTTCGACCTAACTTAATGGTCAGGCAGCTGTACATGCAGTGTTTTACTAGATGGTCTCCTGATCTGCACCTCATCTCATTGCTTTATCAAAGTTCCGATAGGCTTCTGTATCTTATGCTACAGGGAATATTGCCTTTAATCAATGACATCTTGTTTGGGAAGACATCTTATCCATTAGTTGAAGAAAATTTCAGCTTTATTTCCATTGCGATCAGGTTCAGTCTCAATCATGGCATATTCGGTCTGAAAACACCGCTCTCCTTTGCGCTTATTCCACCACACTTATCATATCGAATTTCTGATTAAGATTCATGGTAGTTTCGAGATGTTAATGACCGTATTTCATAGGAGAAGAGAACAACAACAAACCAAAAGTCATATGCGAGACATCGACAACATCAGGCAGGATTACGAAGCCAAACTACGAAAACAAAGCAGTGCCGATAACGACCAAAGTCAAGAATTGAAAGTTTCATTGGCGAAGTACGTACACATTTTATGGCTTATATGATTTTCGTCATATTTTAATTCGTTCCGTTAAAATTTCTAGAGCCGCTGAATCCAGCGATGCATCCGAAACAGTGGAGAAGTTTTTGACAGCTGAATCGAAATCTGTCAAAGGTACAAACTGGGATGACGCGATGCATGCTAAGGTAATATAATATGTAGATTATTCTGCGGTATCGGTTATTAGTAATTGGTATAATAATTTAATAATTGGCAAAAACATTGGTATAATACAGTTTACAATCCCCTGTCACTTTTTCTGATACGTACGGCGTGATCGCATCATTGCCTTGCGTTTGGTTGCTTATGGAACCGTTTAAATAGGCTATAGCTCGATGGGGTTTTAGTACCTGCACGCATGGATGCAAAACAGTAAAACATTTTTGGATCGAACGAGCACATATTCAAATACACACCGACATACCTCGATCCGTAGGCATATGTAATAAATATAAACCGCGTATTATAGGTTTATTGGCGAACTGCATTTTTTGTAAATGTGATTTACTAACAGATATTGAATTCAAAGTGCTGACGTCTTCACTCCAGCCCATAGGCTGCAAATCAAAATTTGTTTCGTTATTTCGTTAAAATCGATGGCCGCATATTCTTACTCTTTCTAGTCTGATTTATATTCATTTCACTTCAAAGAATGTTTGTTTCTCAGAATGATTACCTTAAAACGTATGCGGCTTTGTAAACATCAAGATGCTATTGAAATAGAAGATCTTGCTTTTAAATTCAATTGTCGAATTGACTGAAAGAGATACAAGAGATACTGTTTCCAACAGATACACAAACTGACCTATTCACCAAATTTAGTGAAAGAGTTTTCGACAAGCCGGACTGAAATCTGTGACAGGTACTAAAAGCACAAATTATGATTTTCGTCTTTAAAAATTTTTGACTATTAATCCCCAAACAAAACCCTACAGATGTGTTTCATCTTACTGTCTACCTTAAGAACGGAGATTGAGGATTCATTGGGAAAAGAATAGTTTATAATTAAAGTTAGAAAATTAAAGAAAATAAAACCTGAGAAACCAACTTAATAACATTGTCTGGACTTGTATATCATGTCGCTGCCTTTTTAATGCAATGACGGCATTTCTCGTTGGCAATTTTCAGTGATAATTCGTTGCGATGTCGTCTGCTAATATGAATCTCCCTCCGGACTTGTGGCTTGCCTGCTCAACTAAGGAACCCCTGCAAGTGTGACGCTCGACTACAGTTCCACAATAAAACGTTTATTTCGATAACAATAAGAAAAGTAGGCAAGTGCACTTCGTAGTGAACATATCCAGTACACAAAGACGACCCCTTTTCCACCATTCCTCACTCTCAAAAACCTAAAGAGTTTACGATCCAGTGGCTTTATGCTGATCGTGCGCTGGTGGATCAGTAAAATGTTTAGCGTAGAAAGTGCCTCTTTGATGATGATCCTTCTGGCCAACCAGAGTTAAACGCTCAGGGTTCATGATTTGTTGCTTGCTACACGCCGTGGTCAATCAGTTTGTTGATGGTCGCTCGTGTCGTAAAAGCCGAGCTGAAGTGCCGGTTTACTTTTGATTGATATTATCACTCTTTTTTTGTAATTCAGTGGCACCGCCAAATACACATTGTGACCAGGAACATGAGAAAGTGCAGGAAATTGACTGTTACAACGTAACTTGTAGGAGTTCCATTGTAAATGCATTAGCATTAAGGATGATAACATTCTAATTCATCCCTAGAAGCAAGGGAACGGTGCGGTTACGCCGAGTAAACCCAGAATCAGGAATTGAAATATCCTGACTACTAGAGCAATTCAACAGCTAGAGTATGAGAGCTACTCCAGAATATCGGGATTATCCTTTGTGTATAAACAAAACAGAATTTTGTGCTGTTGTTTTGTATTTGCTTCTTTTGTGTATATTCTTCATCAGGTGCAATATTTTAGTTTGAAACTTCGGAGAAAAATTGTACCCATCGTAGATCGGTGCCCAACGCGAAAGAAGTACGTCATTCCTGCATCCCAGCTCAAAGTGCAGTTGACACATGGAAGAAGGTAAGCTCCAAACTCCCGAACTTGGTGGCGGCCTGTAAGCTTTAAAGGCTTGAAGTCGTACCTCAGGGAGATGGTATGATGCGGATGAAACAGTTCACTGTTGCTCATGACAGGCCCGAGCAACTGCGGTTAACGGTTCCCGATTATTCTCACATTATCCTCACATAACATTGCGGCCAAGTTCAGTCCCAGTCTCAGTGCATGAAAAGCTCAAATTTTTCATCATAACCACTTGACGCTGTCGTTCGTTTCAGAGAGTCAGCTTATCGAGTGCCTGTTCAGAACGAACACCGCACAACATATGTCGTAAAGCTAACATGTCAGTGATTTGCAAGTGGCAAAACCTGGTAAATCAAGTTACCAGTGACCAAGCGGTTCAGACTCGCGGTCAAGGTCACGGCACAAAACCGAAGTCGACACCATCGCAGCCGAAAGGTGCGACCCCACCAGACGCCAAAGACAAAGCTAGCCTGACACAGTCGACGATGGAATCGATTAAGGATGGTGGTCAGTTTAAGAGGTAAGAGTAATGTTTGTGTGCGGTGAGTGCCTCAAACTACGCACATTGAACGTGATCGTTTCTCCTCATTTTGTCAAAGTCGTCCAGTTGAGTGATGTCTAACCATATACTAGGCTACTTTCAACGAAATCAAGCGATTCTAGTTGCAGCGGGACATCAACGACTGGTAAATCGCCAGTTCCAAGAGTAAAGTCCCAACAGAAACCAGCATGGAGACTGTGAAACATGATCGCCTGGCGCTCTGAAGGTTCCGTCTATCTACGCGGTACCGCCGATGTCGAGGTCAACAGACTGAAACCCAGCTCAAATTTTCAGCTGTCGTAAAGGGAACGTGCACAAATGAAAGTCAGGGATGATCCTATAGCAATATCTCGAAGCGGAAGGACTGATTTATACCAGATCATTGAATTGACTGTATTTCGGTGTCTGTAAATTTACATGTTTGATTTTTAATTAAAAGCATTTACACGATCTGCGAAGAATGACTAAAATATGTTCTTTGATACACGATATGTCTTCTGTTGTTTACTTGACCACTAAAATGCGATCATCGTCTTATCCTTGCATCATTACCACATCATACTTAGATGATGATATAAGAAAATTATAGCAAATGAAATGCGGTGATGTGTACACAGCAGGGCAGTTGTTCAAATACAGTGGAGAGTGAAGTGTTCGAATGTCACCTTAAGCTGTGGTACAATAAGGCTGGATTTTAACTGCTGAGGAGTCAAGCTCTTATTAACTTATTCGGACGTTTTAACCCACACTTAAGCGATTAACTGTATGGTAGCCCACTGCACACATAATTAATGCTGAAGTGATGGTTTGGATACAGGCGCGAGAAGTGGAGGATGGGGTGCCTGCGACTTGCCAGTAGTACCTGCCCGGGATCAAAACTTCACAATGTTCCAATTCTCTGAATCCGTTGGGCCGAATGAAGGTTCAGAGGATAATGGCCATAGTCAATGAGGGCTGCTCCCCTCCGAGTAAACTGCTGAACAACCGTTTAACAAAAGATATTCATAAATATAGAAGACTGGAGGAGCGTTGATTTGCAGTCATGTGCGTCTATAATGAGGACACGTCGGCTGCGGGAATGAAAGAAATAATGATGAAACGCAAAGATTCGATTTTGAGAACCACATTCCAGCGAACATTTAATGAGATGGAAAAATTTATCAATATGCAATTAATAATGCGAAATTTAAGTTCGACACCAAAGCAGCGACTAATGATCTTTGTTATCTTTGACTCTTATGTTAAATCTATCAAGTGTGTGGGCAGACAAAACAGCCGGTGCGTCTGACATTGGATCGCGACCGGTGTTGCTCTTTGGAAAGGCGATCACGTCCCTAATCGACGCGGAATTCGTGAGACAGAGGATGTAGCGATCCAGGCCGATGGCAAATCCTCCATGAGGAGGAGCCCCGTATTCCAGAGCCTCTAGAAGATGACTCATTGTTGAAAAGTCCTCGTGGAGAACGTCATGTAAAATGTAACGCTGAAGCCGGGAATCGTGGATCCTGATCGAGCCTCCTCCAAGTTCGACCCCGTTCAGGACCAGATCGTAATGCCTCCCGGTAACTGCCCCGGGATCAGTGTACACCTTTTCCACGTCTGCTTCTAGTGGGGCTGTGAATGGATGATGAACACTCTGCCATACGTTGTTTTCGGCCATGAACAAAGGAAAATCTGTAATCCACACGAAACTGAATTTGTGCTTCCTGACTTTCACGCCTTCTTCGAAGAGAAAATCTGCGATTTTAGGACGGATATAACCCAACGTTTGCTGCACGTGTTTCATATCCTTTGCCTTTGACACCACAAACATACCACTGTTGCCGGAAAGCTGAAGATAGTCAAATATTTTCCTCATTTCCATTGTCGTGATCAGTGAGGAATCGCTTTGTTCACAAGTACACGGCAAAACCGTGAATTCGGCAGCGAAACTACTGTGATACGTTGTCAACAGGTGGCGAAATTCGGCCATCTTGCTGGAAGGGATGACCAACGATTGACCATCGATGCCGGGAATCACGAAACATCCTATGGATACATGTGGAGTATCTGAACATTGACTGACATCATGCAAAAGCCATCCAAAACGAGTATCAGGTTTATCCGTGCCATATTGATTCATCGCATCCGCGTAGCTGCAAAATACAAAAATAACTACGGTGAAAAATCTGTCGGTAAATCGTCATAGTCATTTATCTAATTTAACAAAACAACCAAAATAGTCTCTTCTATGTATATGCTGTCATTGGTTGTTATAGACATCCGCAGAAGCACCCGGGAAGAAAACAAAGCCTTGTAGCCAGGTACGTCAAGGAACATGTGAAACGCCGTCAAAGAATGTGTAGTACACTCGCCCCCTGCCGATGGTCAGAGTTCACCGTCATCATCAAAGCAAGATACTGGCTGAACAGATGCGTCATGAAATCATTAATCATCCTGACCTGTGGCAACGTCAACTGTGCGAAGACTGAATTAGACATGTCGTTCCTGTCTCCATAAAACCAGTTAACCGGCAGCATGGACCAAAAGCTTACCTTCGCACTCCAAAACATACGAACCGCTGCGAACGACAAAAAGGACCACCTAATCCAACTGACCTCGCCTTGAAGTAGGCACATGAGATACGGGCTGAAACGACGGTACTGATCATCATCCAAATGACCAAAATATATGCTTAGGCTGTATACAAATAAACCGCGTTTTATGCTAATTTCAAGCTGTTATCATTAATAGCTCAACACGTTAAGTATGAATATTAGATTTTCATAAAGTACCTTGTTTTAGAAACTTCGCATGTGCAATCGTTATTATGACGAAAAACGATTTAACGATACACCTAATTCTCGGCAGCGAGAAGTCAAATTATATATAAGGTCCAGCCACACTTTGATCTAATGACGAGAGTGGTGTTAATGAAGAACTCAGAGCACATATACGAAACTTACGTCAATCGGCGGAAAGGCAGTAAGGGTTTTTCGGAGTCCCATTCCGGAGGCCACGACTTGATAATCAGCTCCTCGACCAGCTGCATGACGCCTTCCTCGTCGACGAACGACATTTCCAAATCTACCTGGGTGAACTCCGGTTGTCGATCCTGCTTGCTGCCCTCGTCGCGATAGCAGCGAGCAATCTGATAATAACGGTCGAATCCGCCGATCATGAGCAACTGTTTGAATTGTTGAGGACTTTGAGGGAGCGTATAAAATTTTCCTGGCTCTGATGAGACGGGGACGACGAACTCAGCGGCACCCCCGGGGGTTTGTCGAA
>UZAM01010523.1:5203-17965 GCA_900618415.1 Soboliphyme baturini | reverse complement strand
AGGGTACGGATATTACTATCTCTGTAGATGAAATTACACAAGCTGTGAAAAGCTTGAAAAATGGAAAAGCCGCTGGAATTGACGAAATCTACCCTGAGATGCTCAAGACATTAGGCGAACAAGGCATGTGCTGACTTAACGTGTCTGTAAAACTGCGATGACTGCGGGAAAGACGCCAACGGACTGGAGAACGGGAGCTATTGTACCTGTATTCAAGAAGGCAGACCAGAAAAAAGGAATGCTACAATTATAGAGGCATAAAGTCATTGATCCTCCCAGGTAAAGTCTACGCAGTGGTGCTAGAAATGAGGTGCCGGAAATAGTTGACCTCAAGATTCAAAAAGAACAGTGTGGCTTCCGGTCCGCTAGAAGCACCTCTGACCATATATTTGCCCTGCGCCAGATTGTTGAGAAATCGTGGGAATACGCCCATCCGGTGTACAGGTGTTTTGTGGACCTAGAAAAAGCGTATGACCGGATTCCACGCAACAGTCGTGGTCATGCCTTTGAGCATACGGGATAGATGGCCAGCTGCTAAGGGCCATCCATTCACTGTATTTGGATAGCAGGTGTGGCGTCAAAGTTAATGGCGTTAAGTCGAAGCCTTGTAACTTGGCACTGGTCTCCGCCAAGACTGCATCCTGTCCCCTCTCCTGTTTGCTGTACGTGGATAGAATAACGAGGCGCAGCCACGACGACGAGTGTATCAGTGTAGGAGATGTCGAGACGAGAAGGTTGCTGTCATTTGAGTTCTTCTGAAACTGATCTGCAGCACTCTCGGTAAGGTTCCCAGTCGAGTGCGGCGAGGCTGGCATGATTGTGAACGCATCTTAACCGAAAAGCTGAACGCATGCTCCTTTCACTTCAGATTGACGGCGAGGCAGTGGAGCATTTGGAAAAGTTCAAGTAAATCGGAGTTGTGTTTACTGGTTATGAAGCATTTTAAGGATAGACTGACAGGCGGATAAGGAAGTGGGCAGTGGAGCTCTGCGTGAGCTAGCCAGAACTATTGTGACTAAAGTAGAACCGAGTCTGATGACTAAACTCTTTGTGTTCAAGTCGATCTTCATCCCTATGTCGGTCATGAGTAAAAAGTTCAATCCATGAGGACAGCGGTTGAAATGGGCATTCTGAGACGAATCACTGAGTCCATACGCCTCGGTATTGCCCGTAGTTCAGATATCCAAGAGTGCCTTTGCGCACAGTCGCTAATTCTACTGATTGAGAAGCCGTAACTGCGATGGTTAAAGCATTCTTGAGAATGGTTCCAAAACGAAGAAGAAACAGCCGTTACTTGCACCAAAAAATGGCCAAGCACAACGGTGACGACGATAAATGACAAGAGGCAAGTGCCACGAAAATCTCCGCTAAACACTCGGGTTCGTTTCTGCCAAAACTTAAACGCTAGCAGTTGGACGATCAGAAACGTTGGGGATTCTGTCTTCCTTCCTCTCCGTCTGCGTCCAGAAAGGACAAATGGTCATCGAAATTGACTGAATAAATTATATATCAAATTTCACAAGGTCATTCTGAATATTACGAACAGTGGAAAACTCATAAAACAGCTTTTGTTTACTTCATTTTGATTCGAAAACTGAAGTTTCAGACCAAAACCGAGAGGAAACTCTAGTCTGATGCAAAGTTACAATTAAAAATTTTATGCATTGCCCACCGTCCCCTGAAATTCAAGAAGATAGCATTCTCTACTGGTCAGAAAGATTACTAGCGTATTCAGCTGAATTCTCGTGCAGTAAAATAGTTGAGCAAGTAAACAAATAATTTCCAAGACCAAATTTCATTCTTCAGAAACGCATGGCATAAGTAGTTGTACAGATGACAGTATTAGTACATGAATATACTTTTCATAAGCGAGTATCCTATGCGATAGTTAACTTTGCAAAGGGTGTCCTAACGACGTACAATTGTATAAATTTACCATCATTTAGAAAGAAAGAGCTGTGGTTAATGAGCCCTCAATGCATGCAGGCACCCTTCAATAAACTGCAATAAATTAAGACATCGGTCCAAAAATGCAGTAGCTGTCAACTTGACGTACAGGTTGTCAATATTCAAATCCATATGAGAGATCTGGATCACCAGCTTACACATTCTATTACCCTAGGCAAGTACAAAATGACACAAAAACAAATAATAAATTTCATTGTCTAAAATTCATGAAAATAGTTAACAGAAACTCATAAAACATATACTGCCACCATTTAGAAGCAAACAGAACTTTTAACTGCATAAAAACGCAATCGAAAATACCTTGTAATTACTATGGAAATTGTCCATGAATCAGACCGATTTCCAAATTCAAACGTTACAAAAGAAACATGTTATGACGCATGACTCCACCAGACGGTGTTACAATTTGAAAAGCTTAGCCACATTTTACAGCAATTATTTGATCATGTGCTGTGGGCACCATACAATATGAAACAAATACAAACAGTTACAGAAACTTATGGCTTGCTGTGCAGAGCCGTATCAAAAAACTGGATGCTTACGTGGTCAAAAAACATCAGAATGCCGTTTCTGTAACCACAGTCTTCTTCTTCATTTTCCATGGCCGCTTTTCCTTTTCGGTCGCGGAGGCAGATGCGTCAGGCAGTGCTTCAAACGTTCCCGATCATGTGCCAGAGTCTGAGCTTCGGCAGAAGATAACTGCAGTGTGGTAAAGACTCTGCTGTTGCCAGTCCCAAGCTCAGCTGAGAAAGGAGGAGGCTGGGAGACCGTGGAAAACTCTCCGTAAAAGGTCGCCACTTGCCTTCACGGCATTAACATCATCGAAAATTATACCGGCTCGATCGTCGCCTGGGTTACCAAAGGCCACGCAGGATGCGAAAATTCGGCGATCAGAGCCTGCTTATCGCCCTCTGCCAGTCGGAAGATACCAGTCAGCAGCTAACCGCTATAATAACACAACAACGGCAACATAACGGAGACAGACGTGCCACTATAGTACGTCAGAAAAGGATCAACGAGAAAGACACAGTCGGAATATACTACAGTACCTATACTTAATCATCAGGATAGGCAATTTTTTTATCATTTGCAGGAAAAAGTCAATTACGTTTTACTAATGCAAATCTTTCAATTGCTAGGCATGTTGAATATAGTTTAAAAAACTGGTTTATAATTGTATGTCCTATGGTGAGTTTCAAATGTTTTCACATTTATGTCTAACGCTGACAACCACTGAGCAAAAATGACCGTAGAATAACGCCACATCCAGTGGCTATCAAAGGTGCAGAAATTTTGTTTAGTGGTTTCAAACAAATTAAATTGAGATTTGCATTTCAGTTAATTGAGATTTAATTTAGGCTATTGTGAAAAAGTGCAAAAAACAAGAATTCATGCCCTACTGAAAGGAGCAAACATAAGATGGTCAATTTCAGTTTGTCTCGAAGGTTTTTAGGAAACAATGACAACATTAATGCAAGTACATATTATTTTATTAAAATTTTATTATGTCCTATGTTATAAACAGATCGTGCTGATCTTTCTGTGGTGACTGCGCTGTCAGCTTTTCCTGGGCTGAAATCATTATACATTGTTTTATAAAAGTTAGGAACTACTGACTCCGCAAGTAGCAGCGGCTGTGAACATGAAAAGAATATTCCTTACTTTGAGAGACCAGATAGGGCTAGAGTTCAGACATCAATGATGATTAGCCATCCAACAATTGCTGACCAGAATTTTGCGCTGTTTATGAATGCACTGCATTATGGTGCTTTTCTATGAGAAACTAATGTTCTAGTCTCAAGAATTTTACACAAATGCAACCAGTTTTGCCTTCCTGATTCTGATTCATACGACACGGAAGCAATATGAGCAGAACTAACCTTCACTGAAGTTGTAAAACCGCTCCTGCCTTTGCAATAATTGAGATTAACTATTCAGAAAATTTCCATTGCGCACCTCAGGTAATCAGCTGTTTTTCCAAGTAGCTAAAATAGAGTAAGTTTTCCGAGATAGATCCAAAAGGCTTAGCCTGATGTTTTGAACATGGACCGTATCAAAAAATTTTTACACCTTAAATAAGCCGCGTTCATTTTATTGAATGAAAGGGAATCGAGTGTACGGACATATTAATCGATTTACAATCTATCAACGTTTATTTTAAGTTTCTTTTTGCCACTCTTCATAAACAGTTGCGGTATAAAGGAAATAATCGGAAAATGTAATAGATTGAGTAATAAATAAGCGCTTGAGCTAAAACTAATGATCAGAGTCAGTTGCACTATCAAGTAAATCGTTGGTATGAATAAATGCACTCGATGACGGGCAATACCATGTAACTAACCTCAAGATTAATAATTTTCATTGTTTCCTACTGGACCCCATAGGCTGTCTACCATGAAGAACTGCATTCTAATCTGATAGAGGCATAAATTAACAAATTAGGCGCAAAAATTGAGCATCTTAAGTACAGAGCGGAAACTTGCACCTGGCTGCAAGTAAGATAGTCAGAGTAATCCTCTGAATAACTTGCCTTCGGCACCACATTCAACTCGATGAAGATCACCTACATCAATGAAACCACGATTCCGTCATTGCAGGTCCAAAACGTTAACCTATCCATTCCAGTTAAGATAGCGCTAATGAAACAACTTAAAATAGGAAAATTGTGGTTCTTGATTAAACCTCTCTTAACTCAGAGAGAATCAGCTGTTCGATGCAAACTGACAAGGACACATCGTTTGTCCTCAAAAATTTGCGCTACATGGCCAGCAAATGTAACGACCTTTTAGTCACTTTACACAGTGTATGACAGTTTTTCAAACCCTGGCCAGATTTAAATTTCTGAATCACCAGCGACTTTAATCACGGACCAGATTCGTAGCGTATCCTTCGAAGAAATTATATTTTCCATCTTTGGACAAAATAGTGGTCAAGCAGCTCATAGGCATATGCAAACCAGCTGGGAAATTAATCCAGCATGATGTCTACAGCGTGAAAAGTCGGCCTCAAGTACATTGGAAACTGTCTTCTTGAGAAAATAACATCGCACAAGATGACAGATTCATAAAACGTTTAAAGCCAACCGAAAAAATTCATAACTACAGTTAAAACGTTTATTCCAACTCAGAAAAATCGCTTCACACTCAAACAATGAATAAAAACTAGTCAGAGAATTAGCAAATCTACACCAAAGTATTAAAACAGCGCCATCAGAAACATAAAAATAACTAAAGTTTGCACGTAATGTGCCATGTACAACAAATGAAACACAAATCAGCAGCAGAAACATATAACTAGCGTTTCCTTGGGGTCGCCTTTTCGGTTTTCGCCATCCAACGACCAGTAACACTCTGTAACAGAATCAAAATCGGCAGAAAGTACACATCAGTACGGAAGTGGTGAATCCCCTCCGTTCTGAGAGGGTGGCGGATGAGTCAAGCGACGACAACGTCACCAAGACCCTGAGCTGCAGACCGCGTTCACCACAGATGAAGCTACTGAAGTAAAAGACGAGAAATGAAATCGTGCCGCGAAGCACAATACATGTGTACCCCTTCGGCTGAAAAAAACAAAACTGTATCTGTATCGACTATAAACAATACATTGGCCGGGTCAGGTCAACAACACAACGGCTGGCATATCGTCGTCGACGGTGGCGACCAGATAGTAGCAGCAACAGCAGTAGCAGAAAGATAAATAGGATGGCTGGCACGGTAATAAAAGATGATTATTAAAACTGCATTTGTTCCTGACAGTTCCACTGAAAACATCTTGCATAGGAAAAGCAGCGATTATTCACAGTACACAGCGAGAGATACTACGTACAGTCGATAAAAACAATACAATCAAGACATCAACTTGATTCACAGAACTTACTTATTTACACAAGGTACACTTTTGATCAAAATCCAATATTAGTCCCTCAGATCAGGGCGATTAATTAAGTACGCGTTGCGCTTCACTTCTCGTAAAGACAAAACAAAACTGAACAGCACCGTACTTAGAACAAAACCACCAATAGCAGAGCCAGAAGAGCAGATCATCGCATCACCGAAACAATCGATACACATAAAGCCTACGTACCTAATACTGTGAAAGGTAGACAAGCAATTCTAAGAAACAACAAACGACACAAGTATCAGTATGAGACGGGTCAGTAAGGCATGGGATGTCGCTAGAGAGGCAGGAGGTTGCGCGCTTGTTCAGTGGTGATGTCAGTTAGACTGGAGTTGTCGAAGAAGTCGTACTCGATGATTTGGGAACCTGACCGGAGGGGGTAGATAAAGATCGGATATTAAGAGCGGAGAATGGAAAAGCGATAGAGGTGGTGCGCGAACGCTGCTTCTGCTGTAACTGCAACTGGCGTGAGATTTCGCGCAGACGTTGAACAGATGGGCCGGAAAGACTGGGTTCCCTGCGTTCAATGCCCATACGAAACGCATTGACGACACGAATCTGGAACGCAAAAGTGTACAGATTAGTGTCTACCATTGAGCATGACGACAAAAGCCAGTTCATAATCATCATCATATCATAATCGTAATCATCATCATTATCAACATCACTACGATCATCACGATCAAATCATAAACTGCAATCAGCAAGCGACAGTCGCTGTTACACATGACAGATTAAGACGACTTGATCGATCACTCGATCCAATTCAACGCTGTTCGGTTCATCAGCAACCGTTAAACTAA
This sequence comes from Soboliphyme baturini, assembly GCA_900618415.1. Taxonomy (NCBI): domain Eukaryota; kingdom Metazoa; phylum Nematoda; class Enoplea; order Dioctophymatida; family Soboliphymatidae; genus Soboliphyme; species Soboliphyme baturini. The sequence continues at coordinate 11,297 of UZAM01010523.1, read as the reverse complement.
TCGCGCATACACAAAGCAACTTCCAACGGCATGCGTTCGTAACAGACCGATGTTAGGACTCTGATGCTTTAGTTGTAGCTGACCATACGCCTATGTTATGCGTTACACCGTCGCTATAAATAACAACTGCAATAATGTATTGACACATACAGCCGCCTGCGGCACATCTCCCTCTGTTCACGTAACTCGGCACTAGATTATTGCTTATTGCACACGACGAGTATCGTGTGATACGGATGATTAACCCGCACTTGACGATGGTCTTTAATCTGCCTTCTTTGTTGACCAGCCGACCGATAAAATGACAGACTCGAATGGCTGAACATCTCATTCGTTATCAATCACAGCGATTCTACTCGAACTATTAGACGGGTCAGCTTAGTTTGCAAACGAAGATAGACCTCATGACTACCAATGATTCCTTCGTTGCATAGCTCAAATGGTCAAATAATGAAAGAGAGACGGATGATTACTGAAAGACGACCCTTCGCGTCGGATTATGCACGGTCATCGGTTACAACAAAAGCCAATGAAACAGACCAGCAAACTGAAGAAGGTAATTAAAAGAGACTATTAATCATTGCCTTCACCTAAATGAAGTCATAAACATCGGTCATCAAACGATCACGGTTGAATGCTAAAACAATGAAGTATGCAAAAAAATAATTAAATGGTAATTTCTAGGTGAGAAAAAAATTTTTATAAGATTTTTCCAGAGGAGCAACGGGCTTAAAAATAATATCAAACAAACAAAGATGACGGCGAATGTGTGCTTACTACGTAGGAAGGACAGTACTTTCCTGTATTCACGAATGTTGACGCGGTATTCGAGTGAAGATATACGACAAGACCATGCTTTTAAGAAAAATCAACAGCACGTTTGTTAGAGATTAGGCACGCAACAGCCGACTTCACCTCGGAGCTCGGATGTTGTCAAGCAGCAACGGAACATAAAACCTGGGAAAGGCAAGGAGGCCTGCTGTGGACGGTTACTGTTCGGTCGATGGGTGAGTATAAGTAAGTCGGTAGATCGGCCGGTCGACAGACAACGGTACCAAGACGATGAACACAATGTCAAACAGAGAGACAAAGAGACAGACGACAACGATCAGCGAAGACACGACCATGCAACGAGCAAATGACGAACGAACGAAAACCAACCGTTACCGAAGTAACGGTCATGCCGTTAACGAAACACCACCAACAATAACAAGAGAGACAACAACAAGAGTGCAATGAACGGTAATGTGCGCTTACAGCTTGATCAGTGGGGGTCTTGCTACATGGAACCGGCATCAGATGCTGCGACACGTGGCCACCAATCACCTATAGAGCGTATGTTCTGCAAGAATATCACTTCCGAAAAATTACACAAAAAGAAGCGGTCAAACAGAAGAGCTGCTGACCACTAGCAAATTTCATCTAAATGAGATCGAGATATTGAGAATTTGACTGTGAATGAACTAATCGGCATCCGTGTGACTGTTCTTTAACACAGCGTATATTCAGATATAAAAATACACACCAGTGCAGCACAGCAGACGGCACGTTAGGCGCAGAGGCAGCACGCGATGTCGCCCTAACGACGTCGCCACCACAGTCTTTTTGACAGGGAACGAGAATATAAGGCAGGTCAGGGTGAGGAAGGGTAGGACAACGCAAGGCAAGTCATAGCAACCCCAAAAACGACAAAAAGGGTCAAAATGACTGGAGGACGAATTTCCGCCCATCCGCCCGTCTAAACCCAACCGACCGGAGAACGCGAAGGACGCCGCCGACGATGGCGATGACGACGAATGAGGTGGGTGCGTAAAAGTTCGCACTTGGCTTCGCCGTCGTCAGAAATTCGTTACACCATATTTGTCACGCAAGACACTCCTTGGGTACAAGTCTAGTGACACACTCTTGCCTATCTGATCGGTCGCATGTTTTTTCATGAACAATGACTCTCGCATGACACTACGAACTGAGTCAATTTCAGGAATGTTAGGCAACAGATATCTTGAGCCGCCAAACGCGATCAGCTCCCGCCGGTAGTCGACCACCGGCGATCGTTTGTCATCGATAAAGTACAAGTCGGAAAACGGACGATAGCCAAGGGAGCGCAAACTTCGCAAACTCAAAGAGCTCAGGCCACTGGCGTTTGAGTTCTCGTCATCGGTGTCATCATTGGTTAGCTTGAAGGCCTTTACGACGCGAAGCTGAATAAAAAACAACAAATCAATGTACAAAAACAAGTAAAATTTAATAAACCATGTGTGAAGTAGCATGCCGTTAAAACCGAAAAAAACAGAACATAACTGAATGGAATAGAACGGAAAAATCCAATAACCGAACATACGGCAAGGCAAAGATAGAGAAAACGCAAGGCACGAAATTAGTGCAGAAACAGGGAGAGAAGTCGTTGAGGCGTGAGGTGTGCTGTTAAATGTTCAGGTGCCCAATAACAAAGACAAACAATTGACCGAGATGCAACGACCATCAACTGTTAAGCACAATGCCACGTTCCGTCGTCCAAATGTCGTTCTTCATTACTGTTTGCACACAGTACGAACAAACAACGAAAGTCACGCGGTCAGCAGCAGAATATCCTGAAACGCCATCATGAGGCGATAAAAAGAATGAGACTGAGCATGCTGGGACAAGAAATCAGGTTATACTAGACGTACATGCAATCGTGCATTTTTTCACAGGCATAAACGTCGTTCTCACACTACAAAGCAAAACCTACAAGCTTCGCGATGGCCGTATCCGGGAAAAAGGTGAATGACAGTGAGTGGTCACAACTAAGGAAGAAATGCGTCCGGCACTCAGCAGGTCATGACTCCAGTTACATATTCTCGAATCTATTGACAGTTTGAAAACTAAGATAAACGACTACAAAAAAATCAGAAAAAGACCGCCTCCAAACGAAATTTAATGTAAAACGAAGATCCATAAGAATTGAACGCATCACTCTGATCCTAATCAAGTTTAACTGACATATCGAAAACTTCTACTGATGCGGTGCCTGGTTCATGAGGAAATGAACTTGCTAAGATTCAATGGCTAGAACCATATGTAAAGGATTTACGCTGAAAGGCACTATTCGACAGGGTGGTTCGTTCACCGAAGGAAGAACCAATGCTAAGCAATGCATCCGCAGATGAAGCAAATGCGACAACACTTAAATACAGCGGTCGGTTGGATGTGACAAAGCCAGGACCGTTCAAAACAGGAGCAACGATTACAGCCGTCCGGTGCCGCTGTAACAACATACGGTAAAGCTCGACGAAGGCATAAAAGCCTGTAGAACGGATGCTATGACTTATGTAGTACGCTGCAAACCGCACACTTTGGATATCCTATTTGACAGTCTAGTAATCGGTTAAGATTTATGAATCCAAATGATAGTAAGACCTGAAACGCTTTTTTAATTTACGTTTCGCTTATATTTGATCGTTCATTTAATTTAGCCTCAAATTTCTCTTATTTACCCCGTAAAGCAAGTTTTTTTACCTATCTTGTTCAAAGAGTAAGCTCTAACAGATAATTGACTGGTTATGATGACGACCAACGCTATGTCGTATCAGAGGAAGTTCAAGTTTCAATGGATTGGGTATGCCGTCTACCACTGAATTCTAACGACTCGCTTTGAACAAATATGAAATGCCAACAAATTGGTCAACAGTCATCGGTCTGCAAAAATTCATTAAATTTATTCGCAAGCTAAATACCCAGAATTTCATTTCCCTTATTCCCAAGAAAACTGAGCTTCCTTTGACGTACCATCAAATAACAGTGGCTTCTGTTGACCAGCTACTACTTTTCGACCGGAAATGATAAGCTGCGAATTTTATAAAGGCGGAGCGTATAGTTACAGAAACACTACTACCATACGAGAACAGAATTTTCAAACGATGACTGACAACGACGTCTCAGAACATTTTATGAATTATAATAGACGGCTTTTCACTGCCGTGGCCATATGCAAAGACCGATCCTCACTGATATCACTAAATTATAGACATACCGCCAGGTGGAATTGGGTTGACCTTAACGGAATAAAGTGGCGCACTGGGTTTTAAAGAAATACTGGAGTTGAGTGGCGTGAAATACATGTTCTTTATTAGCTTCTAATTCACAAAGAACGTATACAACCATGCTTCATTCCAACTAATCGATAAACGAGTTGCTGACCTGTAAACAATACAAAGTGTGTGTTCTCCTGGGGTGGTCATGTCACAACATACGAGACACATGGCAATGCTGCCTGATATCTCCCCTCCCCCCACCCCCGCCCAAGAAACAATCGTTCGTCTTGAACCACCTAATAAGTGACGAAATCAACATGAGGTGCAATACATAAATACGAAAGGCACGGTGTTGTTGACATTGCAGATAAGCCATATGATAACAGATACAGTGGCTTACAGGGCTGGACACGTAACATACGTACGTATATGGGAAGCAAGACATGATTACGTACTAACACTTACCGCTTAAATCATCTAAGACGACAGACAGATTCAAGCAAAGCTTATTTTGCGTCTATTAAGAAACTAATCCTTTATATAAAATTTATTTGCCATGACAGAAGATGCACAGCGTTTTGTGTGATGATTTTCATAAAAGTATGCAAAGCTAAAATTAATCAACTTGAGTCAGAATTTGGCTATGAATTTCAAGTCATCAGCTTTCGAACAGAGCGACACTTGAAAAACTGTAGTATATCAGGCATACATTGCAACTGTTCTATTCACTTGTGCTGCGATTGGCCCTATTCACCCTACCGCTTAACAGACTTCAATCAAAGACTAACATAAAGGACGTTGCGGAAAATCACAACCATTACCAGATCCTATAGAACAGACACTATGAGAATCATAACTGAGCTATCATAAGGTAAAACGGAAGACGGAAAATGCAGAAGGAAGCCATAGGTGACTTTTGCTAGGAGAATCAGTTTGCGTGAAAAAAGTACTGTTTAAGACAAAGACTTGTCCACTTTGGCGATTTCAGTGAAAGTTATATTCAGAAGTGTTCAGTACAGACACTAGATAAGAGAAAAGGGCTAAACTTCAAACTGTTCGGAAGGACCACAATTCAGAGGACAACGGTTAAACCCTGAATACTTGCCTGCCAACTGTCACCTGTCCCGCGCCGCCTGCCACACGTTAAGTTCCTGGATATGGCCAGAAGAAGTAAGAATAAGAACAGAGACAGAAACAAGCATAGCAGCGTAGAGCGAGAACTAAGAAGCGCGCGACAGGAAGCTGCACAAAGCGCTGCGAGGAGCAACAGAAATTTATGAAAGAAGGTGCACTGGTAAAATAAGAAATAGAAAATAAAATAAATAAATATACTACGAAGATGGTGAACATCGGATACTGGCTCCAGTCGGTCGGGGGACGCGATGCGATGACGTGCCACAGATAACTGACGGACGTCTACGTATACCGGAGGAGCCGTCAGTCGGCCACGATATAAACATGCAGCCCGTGTGTGCCACAACGTAGTGCAGCCCTAGTGGCTGCGGTGAACAACGCCAACTAACGTGCACTAACTGTGCTGCACCGTTGTGACTCTCTATCACTCGACACCGACGATGATGACTATGACGACGACGACGAGGACGACGACGACGAAGGAAGCGAGTCAGTCGCAGAATCGATGACGATCAACATTAAGCAAGGGAGGAACGTTCGACAACTCGATCACCATACGAATGTGAATAAAATAATCATAATGAAAGTAATCAATCAAAATTAAACTGCTCAAACAGCGCTTTCGTACGTGACACAACTACGAGCAGGGGACACTGACCGAAAATACGTACACAGGAACGGACGGACGACACACACAACGAATTACCAGTCACACCACAGACACGTTACTAAAGACAACACTACCGCAGCACAAACACAACTACTGCAGGAGAACTGTTGAGTAGTAGCTGCGTTCGGAAAACGGACAACCAACCGCAGTGATCAAAAACAACAGTTCTCGTGGTCAATCAGCAGTTCAGAATTTGTTGTCCACTACAAAAACGTCGAACAACACCTTATTAACGACGACGGCAATAACAACATTTAAACGGTACTGCGTAGAACGG
>UZAM01010493.1:6544-18073 GCA_900618415.1 Soboliphyme baturini | reverse complement strand
ATGTCTTTACAACATCAGAGAAAACGGGTAGTTTGCCATCAGCGTAAAATTCTCCGTCATCTTGCCAGCATTCTGTGTGTACGTGCTGATGTACGCCTCGATGATGATTAGTATATATTTTACGATTCTCATGATCTCAGAGGTATATCCTTAATTCTTCTATCAGTGTAGGCATTCTTATACTCTTAGTAGCATTAAAGTGGAGGGGGAAAACCATGTCGTGTGGGTTTTCCAAGATCAGATTCACGGTGTATTCTTTGCCTCTTTACTCATAGTTTCCTAGGAGTGGTCATTTAAGCAGGCCAGAGTTTCATGGTGTTTGATAACCTGCAGTGCCAAATGCATCTCGCATCTTTTTGACTGCTAGAGTCACCTCACGCTGGCCAAGAATGATGTTGCAGGAGCTGAATCTTCTTAGGTTGCGCATAAATATCATGAGCTGCTTAAAACTTAGTTGCATATTAGAGAAATGAAAAGTGTTTGCTATTATTTGCCTACAGTATTGGAAAACAACTATTGTTAGTAAACTCAGATTTCGTCTGACTAATATCTCTAGTTTGGAACGGAATAGGCCTGATTGAATTAGTCCTGGGCATGATGGGATCAGCACATGCATTCTCTGTAGTACCGCAATGACATCGGGTCTTGCAGTATTCTGTAAAATCGATTTTGTTTCTTCAAAGCCAACTTTTTAATTCAAATATTGTACCCTCGTAGAAATGTCGTTACATTGTCTGCAACTGCATATTTCTCAGTTAACCCTCAGTTCTCGGAGTTGTCCCGCCATTTGCAACCCGTGGACGCTCTCTGCCAATCATTGAACCGGAAAAGGAACACTTATCTGCAATAACGTTATGATAATAACGGAGAAGGTGTGTACTGAGGGTTGGAGGTAGTGTGTTATGGATCAGTTGCAGGCTGCCTGACGCTACGGAGTAACCTCGGTGCTAGAATTGAGAGTCAGAGTCCAATCTCCCTTGTCTTAGCCAATTTTTTTTGTCAATTCTCTCACCGTCGAATGATGCAAGATTGGGTGCTGGCCGTCACCAAAGTGGCATCTGAACCGTATTCTGTTTATGAGGAGCTGTGGACTCATGAGAACGAGCCAAATTATGAACAATCTTGCAATAACACAATGCCAGTTGCGCAAAAACAATAATGTTTCGGGCTTTCTTATGAAACGACAACTCTTCACATTTATAGTGTGGTCATTCAGACCAGCTTCGACTACATTCAGAACCTTGGACAGCTTCGACAGTCATTACAGGATGAGTTTCTCAGAGAAAAAAGTTTGCTATTAATCAGGGTGGAAAACCAGTAGTGAGATATCCGCATTACTGGCCAAATGAAAACGCAAAAAAATGAATTAGTGGAGGAATGAGAGTGAAGCTCAAATTAATGCAAAGGGATAAAAAAATTTATGCCACTTCGAATTTTAAGGCTTTTCCAGAGAATTAGCAGGCTAGAGATGTACACATGTCTATCTTCACGCACACATATACCTTTGTAATAGCTAAGAACGCTCTTGAGCAAGCAATGTCCCACCCGTTATTTCAGGACAGGAATAATCAAACAGCACACCGTCGAACTCAGAACTTCTCTCAGTGGGTAAAAGCAGGAGACTGCACACTATGCTGGCCACATAGCTGTCATCGACTCTGTCTTTAAAACAAGGCTCGCATGGATGATGGAATGGAAATGAATCCACACCCTCCCCCATTTACTTCATGAAGAGGAAGGGCAGAAACTAATCCTTCATTAAAGTGTAAGACCGACAAAGGTAAAACTTTTCTTCTAGGCACATGCTCACACACAGCACTCGAAATGCAAAAATGCTAAAGACATTTACTGACGGCAGGTAAAGCTTATTGAATAGCAAGGTGACTTCAGCTAATAACCTCCTTATCGATTTTCCTCGATATAAGTTCAAAATCTATTAAGTCGCTATAATTTTCAGGAGATTCAGCAGTCACACAAAAGAGCGGGAGAGAATTTTAAGATAGCGTACAATTGGTCAAATTCTTTTCAACGGCCGACGCTGTCATTAAGTCTGTCATGAACTCTGAAATGGAGTTGGTCCAACAAATTTTTTTCGGGCCTATAGATTAAGCCGTCAAAGAAAATTATTCCCAAGAGAATTGTGAATTTAAGCTTTGAGCCAGCGATCAATGTTCATTTACAAAAATCATTTACTCAGTCAGGCAAACTGCTCGTGTGGTAGCTGAAATACGACAGTCGTCGACCAGAGGAGCAACATGCAACGCGGAAGAACGGCATTGATGCAGATCTATGTTCGAAATGGAATTATTGCTTTTACGATACAGTCACCGATGCCTTAGAGCAAAAGTAACAAAAAGCTGCAAATGCCAAGAATATTACAAATCAGAACATTTGTGCCTATTCAAACAGCTCAAAATGATGATCTGGACAAAATGCAATTTCTTATAACGGCACTCATTTATGAAAACCACCTCTGGAGAGTTTGGCTTACCATTTATGGTCAAATCGAAAAATAAGAGATAAATTAGCAATAACTGCCAACGCGATGCAGTAATGTATCAAGCGACAGACCATTTGACAATGGTCTGTCATCCAGTACATCACATGCATTCGGTTGTTTAATTATCATAAGCTTTTTTCGATTTAATGCTGAATGAAGGTCTATCTTAGACATTTCCGAAAACTTCTTTGTAATACGATTCTGATCCATCTTGATCCAGTAATTTTCTTCAGCTTACCTTTCCATCGATCTGGAGGTCTTTCTACAAGCCGTTTGCTTTTTCTTCGAACCGAGTCTAATGTCTCTCTGGTCCAGTGGCGGATTTTTTGCAACATTTCCTGCCCACTGCCATTTTAACTTCTTCACTCTTTCAGTGACATCGCAGATTTCTGTTTCTGCTCTTACACATTCGTTCTTCTTTCTATTCTTTGTCATTTCCAACATACACCTTTTCAAGCTACGCTATGTAGTCCACAATTTTTGCTTAACTTTCTGGGTAAGGGTCCAGTTTTACATTCAGAGTTCAGCACGGAGAGCACAAGGGCAGTTTCCCATACAAGAGCATGTTCAATCTTCCAAAAGTATTCAATGTCATTTCCTATTATTCTGTTTGTTTCGCACAGTTGGTTGTTCGTTGCAGAGAAGATCTGCACCAGGTAGATGCATTCTTTTCCAGCTTTAGCGTAATAACTTCTACAGGTCGCGGGGTTGCGTATTTGTTAAACAATACACTAGTCTTATTCAGGTTCATTTTCAGTCCTTCTTTGATGCTGGCATCATTCAGTTCTTGGTTTCTTTGACTGAGTTCTCCTAGTGATTTTGAAGATATCAGAATTTCCTCCGCAAGCTGCAGGTAATCAAAGCATACTCAATGAGTTTTGCCCCTGATTTTCCAAATGGAGCGTCTTGAAAACCTCTTCCATGGCAACTGTGAATAACTTCGGTGATATTGCGTCTACCTGTAGTACTTCATGAATTATTACACTAGTAGTTGCACTCATGTGATCATTGCGATCAGGCTTATGTGTCTTTGCACGCTTCCTTGATTTTTCAAGGAATTCAGTACCGAACGAATGCTGACTTAATCGAAGGCCTTCTCGAAATCGACAAACCCCACGCAGAGAGGGGGCTAATATTCGTTACCTATCTTAGTTACTTGATGTATCTTCTGAAGATGATCCATCGTACTAAATCCACTGCTGGATTTTGCCTGCTTCTTTTGCTGCAAAGTGTCCAATGTTAGAACAGTGTTTGTCAGAAAGTTAGTGAAGATTGTCTGGGTGACTGATAACAAACTGTTTTGTGCAACAATAATCCTCTAGTGCTGTTTTTCAACAGCACTTTGTGCTAAATGTCTAGGTGATCGAGAGCTCTACCTGCCTGAAATATGGTATTTCGAGACGTTAAGAAGGCTGTAATTAAAATCACGGTCAAACAACGTGACACGAATACTTACTGCGTAATTCCATTAATTATAAATAATCTGGTAGAAAGAGACTATACGAAGGACCAGTGTGTGCCATCATGACCTAAGCATCACCGTATGAAGAGCTCGAGTGCAACAGGCGTGTATTGTCAGTTCATAAAGACGCTCAGCTGGCAGAACAGTTTCATGCGAATTGATTAACTGCCAGTTACGTAGATATGAATAATATTTTGCCGACTACAACATCTGCTGCAATTTGACACGCCTGCTGTCAGTTTGCCAATAATCCTGTTCCTTTATCGTACGGCCGGAGGTGAACTGAAGGTTACTAAAAAAGATAACGGGAAATTTCCATATTTCTGAGGAAGCTTATTGCCATATAAGTGTCCATAAAATAAGCTGACAGTACCGGAAAACGACTAATGTCTCTTCGATTCAATTGCCAGCAAGTAAGAAACTTTTAAAGGTAGAATCTTGCTGTCAGTCATAAAATCTAGCATCTGGGAAAGATACAGATCGAAGGTCATTAGGTCAATTTTATTGTATCATTTAATAAACATGCAGCACTTTGCTATATTTGCGGTATGAGCAACAATGTACAAAAAACTTTTCCATTGTGATGAGTCATATTACTAAGAAGAATGTCGACCAAAAGAACACTTGAAAAGTTTGATATTGTCTGAGCTATGTCGCTGGAGAACTGATCTGCAAGCCCGCCCTTAAGGGAAGAAGGTCCGAATGTCTCCATTGTGACTAGCGATCAAAGGATACTGCCAAATGAGGTGTTCCCAGGACTTTGAATTTCTTTTATCTGACGATGGTGATTGAAAACAGGAAATAAACTAGGCTATGAACGAGCATTAGTCAATATCTGCGAATTTTTCAAGTATAGGAAGATCAGGAAACATGGAGATAAATAAGCGTAATTGTCTGGAAAACAGTTTCCTTCTTGTTCCTGATGTAAGACCTTCAACCGGATGCTGGCTGCATCTCGATCAAATTAGGGCAGACGAGACCACAGAGTTGACAAACTTGTCAAAATAATTTTAGACTGTTGCATGATTTCATTTGACAACATAGCGCAGAATGAAAAGGACACATTTATGTTATGATAACTTTTGTTAGCCACAGAAAAGACCGTAAATCCAGCGCCATCAGATATATTGGAGAAGAGCCAGTTTGATCGAAGGTGTGTTGTTTAGTAAGTCAGAGATAACTCTGCTTACATACTCAATGACATACACAGCCCTCTGTCCCTGTTTAGTTGAAACTCTGAGAGATGTTTTTGCAGAGACTCACGAGGTCAGGCTACATTTATTTATCCGTAATAAACAGGAAGCCAAAAGAAAAAAAATCGCTACTTTAGCCTGATTGAATAATATGATCAATAGGCTAGAGCATTGGTTCAACGAAACAATAGCAGACTATTCACTGTGATTTGTATGACTTGTAGACTGAATGCAGGAGAAACACACAAAGGCAACTCAACAGGGTGACCACCGCCGCCGAGTCACAAGCGAAAATCAAATTCCTGGAAGTAAAAATAAACGAGAAATTTTGCAACATAAACAAAGGGAATAAATTGCGAAGTCGGCAGCAAAACAACGAAAAAGCTCATCAGAGAAACCAAAAGAATAGTTTTTATGCCAGAATTGAATGAAAGTTTTATGGCAGAAATAAGAGCTGTAAAAATTTGTGACGCAAAAATGTCAGCTTTATAGGTATGAAAATATATTAGCAACGGGAACTAAGAGGAAACAAAGTTTTCAAGCACGTATGCCAAAAAACTTGTTTACACTAATTGAAGGATTTATTGATAGCAGTCATTTTTAGACGTAGCTTCTCGGAAAGAGAAAATCCTTCAATTCAGTGTGTATTGGAAGGAAGCGGTTTCAGAGTCGAAAAACTCTGTTCGGAAGCCGAAGCAAAAGTTGTCATCGATATCGATCGAGGAAAAGGCAGAGCTATGATATTAATTAACATTTTATCGCATATCTTTGCATTACAGATAGGAATGCAAGAGCTGCATTAATATATCTAAGAGGTAAAGCGTAGTATTTTCTTAGCTTTGATCGATTTTGCTATCATTTTTAGCTTCTACATCGTTTATTGTATTAAATAATTTTCCACCGGAACTACAGCAAATAGAGTTTATAGCAACGTTTCTGCTTCCGTCAAGCTTTGCTGAGGAACGAAGTGGTTTTGTTGTCTAAAAGCAAGACTTTGAATCTTCTTGAATTCTGAACCATTAAATGAAAATAATTTGTTGACTGACATCCACTGACAAAGTCTCTATGAATTTCTGATAATGCTGTCACTATTGAACTTTCTAGCAGAAGAGGTGAAGGCAACAAAATATAGAAAGCGAAGCACACAACAGTGAATTAGTTTCTCAGGTGCCGGAAAAGAGTTGCACGTTGTCAGAAACAGTTATAATATAATATAAACATGTGGTATAATATTAAGAGCTTATCAGCATAAGTTAATTTTTTAATACTACGTGCCAGATTGATATAAACCCGTCATTTGTCAAGATTCGCATAATCCCTTTGTTTTTAGCAGCCTAGAAGACTCCTTAAAAAGTAATTCGACCTGATATGCTGATGTGGTTTGACATAAATTCATAGCAGGTGCTATGAAATCACGGAGCCGCAGTCTGCTTAAAGGATCAGCGGGAGATGACACATACGTGTTATTCTAAAATACTGCATCGAAAACTAAATGTCCATTTGTAACCCGAATAATCAAGGATATTTATAGTTATATACATGCTTGCGGGTAATGATGTTTTGTGATCAAGCCGTTTGCATATGCAGAACGCGTCTGGTTTGTGACTTTTGCGATATTTGTAGCTTTTCCATCACATTTGCTGCCAGGTTCTTAGCATTGCGAAAAGACAGTTGCTCTCTGAAAGCAGATGATCGGATTTTCTTTGTTTCACCCATGTTTGATGCTACCAAAACATCGGCATGAGATTTCACATCCCGATGATGCCGTTGGATTTGGTTTGTGCTTAGCCTTTCGCAAGCATGTAGCTTTGAGAGCGACGTCGCTCAGGGGTCAACGACTAAAGTAAAGGATCACATTCCAGTAACAAACACGGTAGAGCATATACTTCCTAGTCGTAAAAACTCGCCATGAACTACAAAATCGGTTCATTATGAGGAGAGGGTAATCAGGTGCTGATAGGCATCTTCGTGACCTTAAGGTTAATCTTCTTAGAGGTAAAACATTCTGATTGTAAACTCGTATGCACAATGCAGAGAAACATCGAGACACGGTAAAACCATTATTCCATTTTCTAGCTTCTGCACAAAATAGACGACTGAAAACCTTCGGACCAAAGAAAGATTTAAAATAAGAATAAGTAAAGAGCGAAGAACGTCATTCAAATTTTTTGCATTGTCAATACCCGAAGAATTGTTCCCCAAACGTTGCCAAGAGAATATAAGTAAATACTTTAGTGTTTATACTTAGAGCATACACATTATGACAGTTTTGCTTTTGTTGCTGTTTGTGGTCTCCACAGCCCCATAACCCCGTCGCCTGATGTGGTTAAAGAATGCAATCACAGAATCACATGACGGCAAAATTCGATGGAACATATACCATTTCGTCGCTACGGTTCCTGCAAAGACTTATCATGAAATCAGAAACTCTAGGATAATGAGAATTCGGAGCCGGGTTGATGGGGTGCCTTTTGCATTTAAGGCATATTCATTTAGCAGAGAGAAGGACTGAGGCTTGTCGACCTATCAACTTCCAAAGATAGCAACATGAAAATGTGTATTTGTCCTCTTGCCCACTCTCTGACGGCTTTTTGGCAAGATAAACTAGCAAATCTTTAGTGGACTATGTCAAGGAATGAAGAGGAAACGCCTCCACGATCAGAATGCTCAGAATCAGAAAAATCTGAAATAACAATAATATCTGAGCTCTTAGGTTATGTGGACTTCCCCATAGAATGGCATCTGCCACTCTGCTCTGTATTTCGACAAGAAACAACGAAGTACTGGTGACTGGCAAACATTTAAAGCAATACAATGCCCTAGTTTTATCCTAAATTCATCTGAATGAATCAGTCATCAATGAGGTAGAACCTGAAAATTCGAAAAGCGAATCGAATAAATTGAACAAAGTCGTTAAAATCGTTTTATTTCATTTCGATGCCTGGTGAGGGAACATTTTTTAAGAACAGGTAACACTCAAACAATTTCCACTCATTCAAGCACTTTCCACGTACTCTTAACAGTATTTTAACAGTAGTTAAGCGAGCACGAAAAGTGGCGCCAATTCCCAAATATTGAAAAATCAGTTTAAGCATTGCCTCGCGTACATCAGGCATAATTTACGGAAAAAGCGCAAACAACTTGCTTACCAGGTATCGCTTTCGGCGACGACTCCGGATGTATAAATTGCGCCGGAAGTGGCAAAGAGTGGACACCCTCGAACGTGGTGGTAGTGGTGCTTTACGGACCGAACAGCAGGCTGTTCCGTAAACGCAGTAGCAGCGTTCGCTTGATGAATGGTCGATAGAATCCACGTGCTTGACATTTATGAATGAGTCTAAAATTAGAACGATGAAGTGTTAGTCTCGTTTTGCCTCAGCCGCAGAAGAGACGACAAAAACGAAAAATGTTTAAGAGATACAAGCGTTGGGCAACAAATCAATTTAAACGGCCATTCGCACGGCACGCCTGCAGCACTGGAGTGTCAACAGCATTGGCAGCACGTAAGCTGCGCAAGTTTAGTTTTCCGTGTCGGTTTTTAAAGTAAGCAAAGTACGGCCGATTGATTAGATGTTCACTGCTCTATCATACGCCGTTTCGAAGCTTTGAATAAAAGTACAAACCAGCATCCTCATTATTCCCTTCCCTATATTACAGTACAACGGACAGTGGTATTTCAACTTGTGTCCGAATAGGTTTCTGTTGGAAGTAACTAAGTGATACGGTTTCGTGTCTATGTACTGCAGGTTGTTGCCATCGTTCTCTGGGGTATTAGAGTCTAGGACCGAGTACTGAGATTAATGATTCAGTCTAACTCTTTTGCTTCTCAGAATGATTTTTGCGATGTTGGCTACAGCGGCAATGGTCATATTCCTCGTCTGCTTCTAACAGCTGCTTCAGGGTGCGATGCTGGCTTTTGACCAGCCTATTGCCATTTTTTACTTCCTGGAGAAGAACTGTTTTTGGATAAGTCCCCATTCTCTTTCAGAATGGTTCTTGGTCAAAGTAAGACAGACGCCGGTACCTGATTTATTCAGACAGCATTCCCGAGCTGGTCGTCTCCATTCTTTACTCTACGGAACGATCGCAGTTTCAGAATGTTCCACAGACAATGCTGCTGAAAAACATCCAGGGTCTTTTCGTTGCTCTTTAAAGGGGTCTATGTTTGAATCCTTTATATCAGGATTGGAAAGACGACGGCTTTCAGCACGGTGATTTTTGCTCTTGTCCGGATTGTTCGATCTTGCCAAACTTAAGGAAGTCACCGGAAGTTCAAGAATGCAAGCCCAAAGCGCGCATTAATTTCAAATATCTTTAACCAGTACAGAGACGATTTACTTGAAGTTTTCGACCTCCGACCGATGTTTGCTCTACTTCATTGAATCTTTGAATCCTTAGCTGAATCTCGTGCTCACAAGATCTTTGTATTGGTACGGTTAATTTCCCGGTCTACCGTCAAGGCTACCTTGAGGTCGAGGCCGCACTTTTTCAGTTAGTGCCAATGAGCCACTGATGGAGTCCCTCAGCAGTACAATGTCATCTGCTTACTCGAACTCTGTTATGAGTACTGCTGGATACCTTCGGCTGAGTCGCTGTCTTATGATAAATTCCTCGTTGTTGTTTGTAAGGACACTTCCCCGCATTACATGATCTGCCAGTGTGTTTAATAATAGAGGAGACTACAGCTCTCCATGGCCCATTTCATTGTTACTGTTAAATCAGTCTGACGATAACGAGGATTTCTGCTCTGATGGTGCCTTTAACACCTTCATAGAGTTCTTAATAGGTCGGGGATCTGCGATACTCCATAGTATCGCAGTATGCGCTACAAGGACTGACGGTGTGTCGAGTCGAAAATTGCTCGGAACTCGAGGAATACTACAAACCAGGACAGTTGGAAGCCCCATACCTGTCTGATAATCTTCTTTAGTGCGGGGATCTTATCCGCGCACGAGAGTCCGATTCGAAACCCTGTTTGATTCAATCGAAGCGAATCGTCAACTGTGTTCTTCAGTCTTCAGAGGAGGATTCGTTCGAGTATCTTTTCCAGCACAGACAGAAGCGTAATCCCGCGGTAGTTGGCGCAATCAGAATGATTCCCACGTTTGAATATGGAAATTATTACGTCATATTTTCAGTTATCATGGATTTCTGACTTCTGTCATTTGCTGCCAGAAATCATCTAGATCCAGTTCCATAAGGTTTCACCAGAACATAAGGATTTTCACACTAATCCTGTCGTGCCTGCAGATTTTCGAACAGCATTTTGGATTTCATGTTTCCATATAGAGGACTGATCGATTGCCATTTCTTTCCAGTCATCGAACTCTATTTCCACGATAGCTACTGGAGTCGGCCGGTTTAGGATGTATTGTAGGTCTGGAACGACATAGTGTCGTGGCCTACATAGAAGTTTCCTAGATCGCTGGAAGCCAGAAGAATGACATGATGTCACCGTTCTTAAAGGAAGTATCAGAAATTCAGTGTCAGATTCAATTTCTGTGCATAGGTATCGTTCATTCAATCAATCGATCAGGTTTATTAGCTTGTGGTGCAACAGATTATATGCCGCTCTTTTCAGCTTGAACTAAAACAACAGCAACAAAGGAGAACGAAAAGTAAAAACTCAGCATGAAAGTTGTTCCATAAATTGCGCATGCGGTTCTTCGACGATGAAGAATGTGTGGTTGATACACGGAATCACCGAGCGTTTGCAGTTTTCTAGATATGTATAGATATAGATATGTATGAACTTGTTTTTTTTCTAGTGGCCTCATATTTGAGACTCAGCGAGTGAACGAGTTATATGGTGGGTGTTCAGGTGGTCGTTCAGAATTGAGTGCCAAAAGGACTATTTGGCTCAGTACTTGATTCATGATCTTAGCAGCTACGGATCTTGAGTTCATGCCACTGGTATTTCTGACAATTTTTATCACTCGTTGCAATATGCGAAGGTCGGGATTAAGAAGACCGGCTTAGATCACTGGGCCAGCGTATGTAAATATGGAGATTATGCAATAATTAATTTAGGATATTCACTAGAGTGCAAACCTTGGTCAGCTGGTTGAGATTGTAGACGGCACAACGAACTTCACTAAACACATATTTGGTGTGTGAGTTCATTGCTCTGTTCTACCGATTACGAAACCCAACTGGATTTGCTCGGTGCCTCATTTGTCGTTTAGGGCCATGAGGAAAAACACTATATCGGAATCGAGTTGTAATGGCATGGAAGAAGTGATACATATTTTATGCTATCTTATTCATTCCGACTTTCACTCATGCTGCCAAGCAAAGGAAGGATGAGAAAGACTTCGAATTTTATGTTTATTATTTTCATCGCCTTTGGATATCAGCGTTTCAAGAAGTCAGTG
>UZAM01010482.1:0-10739 GCA_900618415.1 Soboliphyme baturini | reverse complement strand
ATCTGCACGTTACATTATCGAGCCTCCAAGGGAAACTCTGCACAAAGTAGTCGTGGAGTAACTAACTCTAAAATATGGAAACAACAATAAGGCTTCAGGTCAGGCAGAGGGAGCTTTGACCAAATCTTTGCCTTACGCCACACTGTTGAGAAATCACTCGAGTTCATCCATCGGCCGTATATGGCTTTGTCGATCTGGAGAAAGCCTATTACCGGATCCAGCGCCGTACGCAGTCGATAGCGAGTTGCTGCGAGTTATCCACTTGCTATATGTTCATAGCAGTGCCGCGTCAGAGTGAAAGTCGAGACCTTTCAACGTTGACTTTGTTCTTTGCTATGCCTGTTGAGCCTGCGTTCCCTCTCCTATTTCTGTAGCACGTGGTTAGGAAAGTCAGGCGCTACCAAGACGACGACTGTGTCGAGGTGTGGTGGCGTGAAGTTTGCTGTTTGCAGACTAACTTGTTTTGTTGGCATCTTTCAAAACTGATCTCTACCGTTCTCTCGAAAAATTCGCATCTGAGTGCGACGTAGCCGCCTTACGTATGAATGTGTCTAAAACGTTGTGTTGTTCAGATTAACGAAAAAGCAGCGGAGCAGATGGATGAGTTCATTTACCTCGGGGTGGTGTTTACTGGTGACAGAAAATGGTAGGAGGAGATTAACCGGCGAATTGGAATGATCAGCGACGATTGGCCTGCCCGATCCATCACGACTTCTGCAGAGCTGAGTATGAGGACTAAACGCCCTGTATTCAAGCCTCGAATTTCATTTCGATGTTCACCTGCGGTGATGAGTAGTGGGCCATGACTTAAAAATTTCAAATACTGCCAGAAGCGGCTAAGATTGGCTGGACTTAAGCGTCTCGACATGATCCGGAATACAGATAACTGAGGGGGTCTTGGTGTACAGCCGCTCTTTCTGCAGGTTGAGAAATCACAGCTGAGACTTGGATGGTGTGTACACGCCTTGAGAATGCTTCCATGAAGGAAAGCGAAACAGCTACTACTTGTCCAACTGTTCGACGGAAGACAGCGGAGACGGCAAAGAATGGCTATGCTCCAGAATCAGATTTTCTTTTGCCGAAGCTCAAATACTCGCACGGGGTTCAGATATGTTGGAGACCGACTGAAGTGTGCCTCAAAATATTATCTTTCTTGATTATCTTTCCTGTGGGTCCAGCAGATTTCTTCAGGTCATCCTGTCATTGGCCTGGAGGACTTCTCAGGTGCTTTTCACTGTCTTTTAGAACCCAGTCTAATATTTAATTGCTCCAGCGATGGTTCGTTTCGTTCTGCTCCTTTTTATGACCGTTTAAGTTCGTCGCTTTACATTGACATCGCAGGCTCATGTTTGTGCCTTAATCCGTTCATTCGGTTTCCTGTTTTTATTTATTATTCGTAACATACAGTGTTCGATCCTGCGTTGCGTATTCCATAGGTTGTGAATGGCATTCAAGCTTAATATCCACGTTTCACATCCATGGATTGGCACTGCGAAGCACTGATCGAAAACTTTCTGTTTCAAGTACAAGGGCAACATCCATGGTCTTAACATTTTCAGTCTTTCCAAATTGTTCCATGCTATCCAGTTGAGCTGCTTCGCCTCTCATAGATTAACTATCCCATGAAAGATAAAAGCAATTTCGTACTTCTTCAAGCGTAAGTTCATTAGCTCTAACAGGACATTGGGTCAGGTATCCGCGAAGCATCATCTGATCTCCTTCAAGTTCATTTTCAGTCTTGCTTTGAAGTTTAGTCGTTCAGCTGTTGGATTCTTCTCTGGAATTTTTTGGGGTCCTTATGAGGATGAGAACATCACATCGTCAAACCACAGGCGACTTATAGGTCATGCAGTTTATCCTCAGCTTCTGATTTTCCCGATGAGGTGTCTTGAATACTTATTCCAGGGCTGAAGTAAGTAACTTATACGATATGGCCTTTTCCCTCTGATGTATTTTTCGATTGTCAGTTTGTATCCGTTTTCATGAAGCTTGGTACTAACCGTTGTATTCTTGTAAATCATAGCCGATAAGGTTATTATGCCTTTTCTCGATCTCTTCTCTCCTTAAAACATGAAATCATCAACGGGTATGGTTGATACCGAGCTGATAGCCTTTATAATTCGACAACGTGATTGTGAGAGGAAGCAGACATTCGTGACTTCTGTGACTCACTTGTTATACCAGGCGAACATCGTCTATCGTACCAAATTCATTTCAGAATCCTGTTTGCTCGATGACTTGCGTGATTCAGATTTTTTGGTGTCTGTTCGTCAGTACCTTGGTGAAGAACTTACCAAAATTTGCGGGTCCAGCTGTGCACTATCTGAAATGTCGGGTGTCACCATTCTCTACTCTTTCAGATGGGGAGAGTAGGACCTATGTTGGACTGTAAGTGTGAAAGCTAATGAAGATTAACGCTAGCTTGATAAAATTACTGAACTTGCAATCGTGTTTAAAGTAAGCGTTTGTTTAATATACTGTGATAGCGCCATTTTGCAGTATGCCTAGATGCTGGCTGTCTGGCGCGTCGCCGGTGGCGGATTGCGAAACGATATCCAGATAGGGAGCTTAGTTCCGAAAATTTAGCAGTCACTCAGGCAGCGGCGAGACGACCAGGGCGAGGCTAGATTCAATTTATGAGAGGGCGAAAGAGACCCGCCCCTTTGAAGGAAAAAGGCCGCCAATGTCACCGCTGCCTTGCGAATAGACGTCGGTTCGTCGAGGGCTCTAAGAGAAAACTTAGATAAACACCGGACGGAAGGGGGAGCCATCTGCCAGCGAGTGGCATAACTTCGTACATTATGACGACATAAAGTGTTGTAGCAGCCACGGTTCGTCGCCGATCATTCACTAATCAATGTGATCCGAGTGAAGGCAGCAAAATGGATTTGTCTGGACTTCATTATGTGTCTCAAGATTCTCGCATTTACGGCATTAGAAGTGGATATCTTTGACTCAACACCGACGCAGCCTGTTGTGTTTAGTCGTAATCACCGTTTGACGGATTTTTCATATACCTTTGGCATCATTTTCAATATTTCTTCTTCCATCTACCACGCTTACCTCCTGAAAGTAATATATTGAGCCTTCAGATTTTCTGATCGGATCTGACTGTCCAATCACCCATTCCTTAATTGAATCGGAGTTCCGCTTTTTTGTCAGTCTGCTATCTGCAAATTGCTATTTTAGTATAATATGCATATTTTCTTTTCTGCGTGGCGTGACAAAACTCTGGGTTTGTTTCTCAGCAGGTCATACTGAATAGTTGTTTGTTGCTTTGACCTCATTCTTACTCACCGAGTTTGCTTTTCATTGCTTCATGTTTCTCGAGTTTTTCGCCTCATACAGTATCCCTCCGTTCTCTCAATCTGCTACTGATTTCTGGTTCAGCAGCTTCATGAAATTTTTCCGCTGTCCTTTTCCTCCGCCATTTTGGCAAGCACTGTGTGTTCAATGTACTTGAGCCATTTGGCACTCAGCCTGCCCTTGGCCGCCAGCCATTTAGGTTTGCTACGAAATTCCGCCTTGCGAGTCTATGTTCTGGCGGCCTCGCATTCATGTTCAGGTTGTTTCGAAATTGCTAAGTCTATTCTCAGTGATTTGCAGGTTTTGCCTCACTGTACTCAGGTCGGTTCCGCGACTTTGTTCTGTGTGGTTTCTGTACATTTTCTGTTAGTATGATTTCCGCGAATTGCCCTCATTTCTGATGCATATCAGTGCTGCTACTGATGACGACATTCAGATTGAGTTTGAGTTTAAGTCATTGCATAAGTTTCGCAAACTTCTTTCGCATTCCTGCTAAAGTAGGGGGAATAGTAGAGGCGAGTTGTTGCGCGGAGGCTGGAAAATGTGAAACTTCTAAGAGTTATGTATTATAGTGATGTCACCTTCTTAGACGTAGTGTTGCGAAGAACACTTACTTCAGATCCACAGAATCATAACCTATAGTTAATCATCGCCGACCCCGTCGAACAGCACGCTGTCGTCGATAGCTTCGTCGGCAAAAAGTTGCTTGCTGCATTTCTTATCGTTACGTTCGGCGAACGTCAGTCAGCCAGTCCCCTTCGATGACCTTTCGGGTCGCGGAGGTAGTGGCGTTAACGCTGACGTCAGACAGTGCCCTCATCGTTTCTGATCCTGTGCCAATGTCGGAATTTTCTCAGAAGAGTTTGGAGCAGAGTCCATCGAGGCACTTGCTGCAGGTCATTCTTCTTGCCGGGAGTCGCAAAATGTACCTCAGACCACCTTCTGAATTTGGAGAAACAGCAGCTGCACACTAAGCTCATTCAAATATCCAAACCCTGTACTCCGTCGAGACCCATGAATCAAGTCAGAGCCGATTTGCCCCTACAGCCTGTTTCGACCACTTGTCCCCTTCATCCCCTGGATGGCAAATTTTCCCGGGGCCTCTTCTAACGTATGCACTGAAGTCACAGGTCAGAACGATGGATTGCGTAATCAACACGTCTTTCAGAACACCCTCACCCTCTACTTCATACAGAAAGGATGCGCGTTCTGGGTCTCAAATTAGCGCGTTGACACGTCACACAGTCAAGGCCTTCCCGGGTTGCTACTGTTCCGCCGAAAGGCTTCCATGGACTGACTCTATCGGTCAGGTTGATTTCCACCAGAACATTGGCACGGGCCTGACCAGTGGCTTCCACCACATAGATTCAGAATTGCACAGTCCTTGCCCGACTATATCCAGTTTCTGTTTTGCGGCTTCATCTACTGAATTTTGCTCGTTTTCCCTGAGTTACCGGCTGTGAGTGAGTTGAGCCCACTGTCGCTATGCCGGAATATTGTCTAGCGTGCGGCAGTGGTGTCTGTCTGCTGTCTACCTCCTCCGTTCAGCCGTCGTTGTGCTGCTAGGCCCCCGACGGCGGCGGCTGCCACAAGGCGTGAAGCAGGTTCTGATCGCTCGCCTTCTTTCCGTACTCTGCCTCATTTTTACAACAGCCTGCGAGTCCGTTGGTAACCGAGCCGGTACGACGTTTGATAACGGCAGTGTGATGAGGGACAAGTGGCAGAGTTCGACGGCGTCCTCGCCACGGTCGCCAATCTCCCTCATTTCTCATCTGAACTTCGGATCGGCAACGGCTGAGTTAGTTCGGCGATCTTGCTGAAACTTAATATTGCACTGCATGAATATTCATCACGGTGTTAGTCGGACCCAGGTATCACCGCTTTTTGACAGCTGGCTGTCTGATAAAGTCGGCAGACCGTCGCCGACAAAGTTAGTTTGTTTACGCTGCGGTGGCCGCCGCCGTTGTCGTCAACTCACCGTCGCACTGGCACAACGTATTTACCAGCCGCGCCTGACATCGGTAGGTAGACGACTGGCTGGACCTTGGCTGAGGTTTGACTGACTTTTCGTGACGTCAACTAGCCTGGACTTCATTTCCTGGACCTCTGATGAATCATCTTCACCTCTTGACCGTTTGCATCACTCTCTTAAGAACTCGGCCACCTCGGTCTTATTCTGATAGGCAGGTGAAAGACGATCGGCAGCTCTATCCGTCTATCTCCGATATCGATTACCTTTTCTCTAGGCCTGACGTATCATTAACGTTATAACAAGAAATTAACTTTTTCACTCTGATCGATTGCTCATTCTAAAAGCTCACAAAGTAGAAAATAAATCTCGTGTCGATTTATTTTTGGATTTCGAGTTTGGTCTTCGCTGACTCGCTCAGGTGTTGTTATGCTGTGCTTTAAAGTGATCCTTGTAATATGAAGTATCATGATTAAGTGCTAATAAATTTAGCGGGCAAAAGTATAACCCCTACAGTCGATCAGACACGCCATATTTTACTCACTTGATGACTGAGTTGAAACTTGACTCAGTGGCAAGGTTTTAAACGTAAGCGCTCAGTCCGATCTTGTTGAAACTACTTTCTGCAGGGATCTACTTGATATCGTAGCTGTGTATCATAGAGGACGTCAAGGTGCCTGCATGTGTGCGACGACCTCGACCAATGCTGAGTTTTAAGAAACGTTTTGAGAGTCTCGCTTTCTCATGACCTCATATACATAGGAGAGCCACCCTTCCTATATCAGTGGTTTCTGAAAGATGCACGCATGCTTCCCGGTTTATAAGCAGCGCTGTCTGTCGATCAGTGTTTTCTCAAGAAAAGCAGTGGTTACGTGTATATATGATGACTTAATACTTGCGCTGACGTGTAAGTTAGTTAGTTATAAAAGCGGAAGGATGGGCAGGCTTATAGTGCCAATTTCTTTTTACAGTCATACTGTCGTCGGAATAAACGATTGTCAGCGCGATGAGTTGTGTTTACATTCAGGAAGAAAGTTTTATCCGCCTCCATTGGCGGCTTCGAGACCTGTTCAGATAAATGCTACTCCTTTTAAAGCAGTTTTTCTGATTTCCGTAATTGCTCTTGCTAATAAAGCTTTGTAACGTTGGAACAGTGCCAAGAGGGTAGAATTGCACAGTTAGCCGTTGCTGGTCGAATGTAACCCGGTTCATCTAGTCGGTGCACTCAGCCTCTGACAGAACTGCTCTGATCGGCCCCAAGTAAGTAGCAATCGGTCGCTAAGTGGTTTAAAGCAGGTGCCAGTTATTTTGAGAACAACTCGCAAGTGGCGATGACAGATGCTTTTAAAAGTTAGCTTAAAGAAAGTTGAAAAACGGTTTTTTCCAGCAGAATAAGCTTCGAATAATTAATTTATGGCGCATCGAAGACCACCAACAGGCACTGGACGACAAACTCAGTTTGCAGTAAATATCATGTGATTGTAAAAGTTTAAAAACTTCAAGAAGAAGGCATTTAATTTCGAGTGATGAATTTATTGGAGTCGAAAATTGGCTTTGAAAGACCATGATAGCGTTCTAATGTAAAATAAGCGTTTTTGTTCAACAGTGATTTAGCGAAAACATTACCCTGTGAATACACATTAAAAAAAATACAATTATTACATGAGAATAGATTTATGTTTTATGAAGCTCTCGTTTAGTTCATGTAGATTTGTTCAGTCTGGTTCCTGCGAAGGTCATGATTTCAGACCGCTGCGAGAACCATGTTATCGTCTATGGTATTGTGTCTGCTTTCATGACTTTTTTAATGTTCTTCACTGTTCATTCTGTTCAGAGATTAAGGCTGAAAAATTTTCTTGTGCCCATTTGTGAGTTCATCTTCGTCCCCGGAAATGAGGTCGAGACGAAATATAGTGGTGCCGAGCGGATGTTTGTTGTTGCAAAGTTGCCGTTAGAAAATTTCGAGGTGGAACGATCTGCACCTCATTTATTACGTTATTCTTCTTAATCTTGATAAAGCCCTACCTTTTGGTGGCACAATGCATGGCTTGAAAGATAGACTAGTTTACGAAGCTGCCTTAAAAGTCAAACCGGACTGCTGCCTCGACGTCTTTCTCCTAAAGAATAACTTTACACAGTCGGCTGAAGAAGGACCAATTAAACTATTACATTTGAATATGAGCGTGGTCTGTGATACAGGCAGGGCGACTCCAGATACTAAGAAATGAATTATGATTTCTGGAGTCATCGTTTTAGAAGGCTAAGTGTAAATTGGAAATCAGCTTTTTTGATACGCTTATTTAACTCCTAATGGCGTTACCTACTAAAGTAATAAAATATATCAGTTGTTAAAAAAACCTTCCTGAACATGCTATATATGGTGGCAGTTGGAGAGGCGCCCAAATCCAGTCGGGGTATTTCTAATAGCATATTGTGCCAATTATCTGTTCGCCGTCCTTACAGTTAAAAAACAGCGCCATTTTTAAAATACTTTAACTAATTGCTAAGAACTTTCAATTGCTTGCATCTGCCAAGAAGGTAAAGAATCCAGCAATACTAAGAAACGTTTCCCCACGTTGGACTTAAATGGTTGGGAATACTTGCCTCCCCGGAACGAGCTGAAGATTTTTATTTAATATCAAATTTCAATGTTTCTCATGGAGTAGGATCAGAAGATCTTTCATTTAGCAAAACCCACGAGGAGGACATCGTTATCCAACGATACATGTCATTTGAAGAAGTCAAAATACACACTTAATAGGCTACATGATGCCGCCTATAATGGATTCTTCATGGCATTATTTTTTCATATTTTCCATTCTACATAAGAGAACCATGAATGTGAGTTCTAGCGTTGCTTTTCAGTATCGTTGTTATCTTGATTTATAGAATAAGGCCTTATTTTCGCCAAAAGAAATGTGTTATATTTTAATTTGAGGCCTGGTTGCAGCTGTCATGCCAATTACCCAGTCAATCTCAGTAGATGGATAGATTTTCAAATTGTAGAAGGTTAATTTCACAGTCTGACAAATTCCCTAAGCAGCATTACAACAAAGGCGATTTCTTATTTGAATCTGAGACATGGTATGCAGAAGGAACATAGTTTTCATGATAAAGTCCTAGTTTAGAAGTGGAGGCAGTATTATTTAAGGAATCGGCTAGTCTCACCGTATTAGACGCTTTTCTGTCATAAAACCACCGCAAGAGTGGCAGGAGCCTTTTTAGCTAAACGTATGTCCCTCGTTTTACATTATGAAGATAAAATATGGTAAGCAAAAATACAGATAGAGGTTAGGAAAGGTTTAATGGCTTTCAACCGACGAATACCCATTGGGAAAATCAGTGTTCCAGTGATATCATTCAGAAGGACAGTTGTTGTGTTGTTTTGTCATCGTTACCTGAGGTTAATAGAGCTTAAACGACAGTGTACAGAGTAACCTTGACTTATGATGTCTAGTCAGAAGGACATGTTAGTTCTGCTTGCATCGCATGCCCGTTATTGTCGATTTGTGTCAAAGAGAGCGATGAAATTTTATAAAAACTGTGCCAAACTTCTTCCAGCAGACCATGTGCCGTTTCTGGCAATCATATCTTTGACTTGACCGAAATTGTGAGAGAAAAACGAAGCGAAAGTTGAGCCAGCTTTTGTATTAGCTGATGCGCACAGACAGCAAGACTAACTTTCTCTTTGTTTCATTGGCTATCTCGTGGCCCTCATCATAATTCGTTCTTGGAGTCACTTCCTAATTGTCTAAGCAGGTGCAAATGCATCAGTATTGATGAAAGGCAGCAAACGCACTTGCTATTTGCGAATGAATGCCTCGTCTTCGTGCAAAGCATGATGGCCCTCCAACAGAAGATGCTCCAGTTGCAAGACGAATCTCTCACCGTCGGTTTGGAATTTAGTCTCTCCGAAACGAAGTGGATGCGAAACAAGCAGTGCTCTGAGGTCTCTTTCTCTGCGTGTTGCGATTACTGCATTATTATCATTGCATACTTTGCCCGTCAGATATGCCGAATAAACTCGCTGGATGAGTCGAAGAATGAAGGAGGCATGATTCAGATCTCTCTGTGATCGTCTTGAAACATGATCACTCGACAGAGATCTGCCAACGCTGGCAATTACTGTTCGATTCAACCGTTCTTCCCGCCATGATCTGCGACGCTGAACAATGGTCTGCTGATGTGTCCTAGGAGCAAATCACAAACTCGTGGTTGCGCAGATGCGATGGAGCGGAAATGGGCAACTTGTCCCTGCAGTATCATGCTTCGAAGGCACAAATTCAATAGCAGACGAGTTTGTGTCTTCTACGACGCTAAGAGAAGATGCAAGGTGCGTGTGGCTCTTGTGAGAGACAGTCGGTCGACATGATAAACCATAAATGCGTTCCGCTGAAGCACCAGTGTCCAGTCGGTCGTCCAAGAACATGCTCGAATTATCCGATGGTTAAGCTTCTTCGTTAGCGGTGGATGCAGGAAGTGAAAAATAGTGTCGGAGGGGTGTCGACTTGCGCTCATGACGCACCCATGTCGAGAACAACTCGAATAACCGGTGTTTTTTTTTCTTCACGGTTCTCGTCACAATGGTGGGAATTAATTCCTTAAAATCAAGGTATACTGGCTCGGTTTGTTTCATTTCAAATATCATGGTTTCCTCGGTCGTTTTTGCTTGTTACCTTTCGTTTAGTGTGCGTGGAATTTGAAATGGACAGTACAGTATTTTGCAGTATGATTTGCAGGATCAGTCTTACTTAGCAACGTTTAATCGCTCTTCTAATCCAGACAAGGTGGTTATTTGTTATGCTTTCATTTGAACTGAAATAGAGACCGTTGTCCTTGTCTTTACTCTCGGTGAGTTATTTACAGTTTATTGTGTCGCAGCAAGACTTTACATCTACTCAGACGCTTATAAAAACTCGCAGGTTTGCTGTTACCTATCGTGGATTTGCGAGAGAGTCTTTGATACACGAACGTTAGCAAATAACAACAGTTAATAAGAAAATTCTGCAATCAGCTGATATGTTTTTTCAGCGGCAACAATTAATGGCACATAGAGTAGAAGAGAACTGTATTGGGTTGAAAGAAACAAAGTGACAGAGGGTTGGGGCACAGTTTGGAAATGCCGGGAAGATGTAAGATCAATGTTTCATTCGTAAAAATGCAAGATGTAAGATCAATATTTCATTCGTAAAAATCTCTGAATTCGATAGTTTGTTGTTTTGAAGGTGATGTCGCGAATAACGTCAGTCGAATAATTATTGAAAGAACGTTTGCTAAATACGTCATAATAGAAGAAAGTAAAATTATTTAATCCTTTTCGGTCTCGCTATTGGTCATGTGAATCGTTTGGATAATCTAGTTCCATTCCTATATATTTTCTTTGAGATGCTGCATTCGGTCTGAAAACTAAGCTCTCAATATTCAAGTCAATCTTTATCCCCATACTTACCTACGGTCATGAATC